>VXAL01016961.1:0-16668 GCA_013399475.1 Chauna torquata
TTAAAAATAAATAAATAAAAAGTAAGATTTATATATATATATTTTATCTTATTTTTCACTGCTGAGTTTAAACATGGTTTAATTCTAAAGTGAATCAAGATTCCACCTCATTGATATCTCATTACAGCGTGTATGTATATATGATATGTGGTCTGCCAAATTTCACAGCATTTACACAGGGGCTCCTACACTGAAAAAATCACAGCGGTGCAGATAAACACTTAACACAGCAGCATTTCCTTTTGGAAATACAGGCAATAGGAGACACAACCGCATTTTTTTCACAGGTGCTGGAAAACACAAGCATCTCTCTTCCTCCCCAGCCTTCCCCCATCAGTAAGCTGACTAAAGAGAAAACTCTAAGTTAAAATTACTGAACTTCGGATGCATCATTGGGCCAGAGTGCAATGCACATGTCCCCACAGTGCTCCAAAGCTGCCTTTCCCAAAACCCATCGGCAAGCATCACAGACCCTGCAGCAGGACCCCAGCCACGGCGTCACTGATGACCATCCCTGCCACATCTTTGCTCCCAAATCCTCCTCCTGGGACTGAGTTAAAGAATGAAGGGCTGCAATGCTGCTGCTCTATGAGCATGCCCTGATGTGCCCTCTTCCCCCGGGAGACCTGGTGGCTCCAAACACGCGCAGTCACATGGCACTTCCGTAGTACCAGGAGGTACAATTCCTGATAGTTCCTCTGTGCTTCCACCTGCCGACCTCAAACACCAGCCAGCAATTTAAAAACAAACACACACACACACACTCACACACAAAGAAAGTGAATTCCGAAGAGTATACAGTATACAGCCCTTCGGATGGGGAGAAAAGTCTGCTGGGGGAGAGCAAGCGATTAGCCTGGTATGGAGATGCGATTATTGTGCTCATACGGCCATCTGACATTTCTGGGAAACACTGATCTGCCACTGCTGGCCCTTACTGAGCCCGTGCGTAACCATGCACATGCCCATGCACAAGTGCCTTTCAGATACCTGTATGAAATGCAGACGCTAACTTGGACAAAACTAACCCTGGCCCCTCCGGACTGTGTAGGATGAGGCTGTTAAAACCTTAACAAATCTGATTTATTCCTTATCACTGGGGAATATCTACAGATTTAATTTCTGGCTACTGTGATCTTCGATGGCAGGAAGGATTGGGGGCTTTCTCTTCTTTTTTTCTTTTTTCTTTTTAATTCTAGGAGGACCTTTTAGAGGCTTCTCAGCAAAGATCCCCACCACCACCACCTCCTTATCCCAAATGAATCATTTCATGTATCCACACAAAAGACCCCACTCGTATGATGCAGCACAGCAGGGTAAAATTATCTTCCCAAGTGAGAGGTGTGATTAACACTTGTTAGAAAACCTTTCAGTCCCATTTGCAGAAATAGCTTAAGTTGCGTTGTTTTTATTAGCACTCTGAGCTATTCCCAGGCTGAGACCAGGTCTCTGTGTTTACTCAGGCATGAGGGGAAGTGTTAATGTTTACTGAGCCAGAATGCTGTTGCTTAAGGAGCTTAATTAAGTTTATCGCTCCCGGCTTATGGTGCCTCAAGACAAGTCACAGAATGCACTGAGCTGCCAGAAAAAGGCAGATAAGCACAGCACCGTTGTCCGTGTTTTATGAGTAACAACTGCAAAGAGAGGAAGCATCGGTCAGAAAATAACACCGTTGCTTTTAACGCTTTTCTTACCGAATTCTCACTGTAACAGAAGAATGTGAAAGGTGAAAGTGGAAATTGCACACTGAAAGGCATATATTTCGTCTGAGTTAAAGATGTTTATCGTCGTTGAAATAATCAGATGAGGGCTGCTGTGCTTAATGCAGTTAAGAAATACTTGTTATTCGCTTTTATTTTCCACTTACAAATGAAAGCCCCTGGGATATGATAACCTAGCTGGAGCTGTTCATCTTGAAATTAGCGCTTGGAATCCAGCCCAGTTCACAATAATCACCCAGTTCTCCTCCAGCTACCAGGTGACTTTGGTTAGAATATACGAGCAGCTACCCCAGGCAGGGCAGGCGCCTGGCCAGCCCACATGCAGGCTCCAGCGCTGGGTGCTCGGAGGGCGGCTCACAGAAACAAGGAAAATACCAACTCTTACCCTGACTTCCGAAGTCAGACAGGATACCCCAGTGATCGTATTTAATACTGCCTGACATGTCTGTCTTATCTATGTCTCGTTCTTTTTAAAACTTCTCTTTGCTTTTGGTCTCTATGACACCCTATGGCAGAGTTTCTCAAATTAATTACATATTGTATGAAAAAGCATCTTCCATTGATTTTAAGCCTGTTACATGGCAATTTTATATGATGGTCCTAGATATCACATTATGAGAAATAGTTGTTTACTATCTCTATATCATTAACAATTTACAGATATCTAATAAAATTCAAGTCACTTTTCCTTTTTTCTAAGCTGGAGAGTCCTGTAATTTTTACTCCCCTCACCTAGCTGCTGTTTCCAGTCTCTTGTCCTAATTGCTGCCTCCTGTACCTTTTCTAGTTATACTGTATCCTCTTTTGTGACAGTGGAGCAATATTCCATGCAATACTCAGTGCAGTTTCGCCATAGGCTCACAAGGTGTTACAGTGACAGCTCTTGTTTCAGTTTGATTTCTGCATTTTAATGAGTTGTTGATATCTTAATCAATGCCTAGTACATTGGTGAAGTGTCACTTCTACCTGTGCAAGCCATGCTTACTCCCTCAAATATAAAACATTTACCTTTATTTTATCCTTTTATGATTCCTGCTGTTTACTTTTGACTGGCTTCATCATCTCTTAAGTAGCTTCCTTCTTCAACTTAGATACGGTGTGGTTATTTTCTGTGAGTGCTTGTGCGTGCTGGTGTGTGTTGGTGCCTTTTCCACCTTTGCAGGGATGCTGGATGTGAACGCCTCAGGCTCACCACTGCAGTTATTTCTCCGCTGCCGTATGTGGAAATAGCTCCTGCAGACTGCTCAGGACTAGATCTGGAGTGGCTTTGCCTCTTGTGGGTTATCTGACTAGTTGGGCCAAGAAGTAGCCATATATGGAACCTAAAACTGTCATTTCCGAATAATACCATGCTATGTACTTTTCCCAGTCCCCCTGCAGACAGCTGAAGCCTCCCATCGCACTCCCCTGATCCTTGCAGCTTTTAATCTGTGGTTGTTCTGCAGCTGTTGTCACCCCCCCATCAAGCCACCAGCAGTACAGCCCTGACCATCAGGTGAACGTAACGTGCCTGACATGGCTCGTGGAAGAGGTAAGCGTTTCGTCCGACCTCCTCAGGCAGGCCGGTGAGCTCGTTGTCGCAGAGGGACGGGCGCTTGCAGAGGGTGGCTCACTCCACCTCTTCGGCGCCCTGCCTTGGGATGCGGCGGAGGGTACGTGTGCCTGCCTGACCTCTGAGCGCGGGACGACTCGTTTGTGACTGCCATTCCCAAATCTCAAACCACATTGATTTTATGGCACATTTTTGTTCTGTTATCAATTTGAAACTTAGTGACTACTTCTCCTCTAAATCTTCTCTGTTACATAGATGTATTTGTGCTCTGGTATTACAGTGTCCCACAGGATATCTTCCAGCAAGTTTCCCTGATGCCTATTACTTCAAACATTTAAAAAGAATGTGCTAGTTCACTCACCTCAGTTCTTTGACTCCTGGCATTGACACAGAGAACTTTTATATGGAAACTTGATCTACTCTGTTCTCATATGCCCAATTTTACTTGAAATGTTTGCACTGACCTTTGTCGATTCCTATGTGGATTTTGTCATTTTCTCTCACACATGCAGTGTTTCTGCTTTTACCCTGTAGATGATGAGTCACTCCAACACGTGTGCTCTCCTGCACCTGTCGTCTTTTCCTCAATCCTCCATTTAAAACCATTCCTATGGCCTTTTTTTAACCTTGAGTGCTAGCAGATTCATCCCATTCCACATTTAAAGTTGTGGTTTTCATCCATTCTGTGCCTGCTTTTATCCTGTTTACTGGAATACTGGTGTTTGAAAACAAACACTCTTAAACACAATAATTGAGATGTTCAGGGAAAAGAAATCTTAACCAATAAATATGAATGTGTGTAATGTCCTCATAGGAAACTTAACCATAAAAGTCCAACCCAGGAAGAGAACAGAGGCATGTGGTAAGTCTGTCCATCTCACTGACACCATGAGAGTTCAGTTAGGAGGAACTGCAAAAACAGTTCACGCATAATTTAAGTAAAATAGAGATATGTGATTTTAAACAAACAAAAATTCAAGTATTTCACAGCCTGTTCACAGACCTATTACAAAAATAAGGAAACATGCACACTCATGGACAGAGGTTTTTAAGTAAATGATTTAGTGAAAATTCTATTCTCAGCTCCCATGTCCAGTGAGGCGTGCTATTAAGCTGAGCTAATTTCTCACGTCTGCGTGATGAAGCCGTTCCCCCAACTGCTGCAGTGGTTGGCACACACAGCACAGAGGCAAAGGACTGCAAGAGCCACAGGAACAAACCCCGTGTCCTCCAGGGAGTGCTCCCAGAAAGCTTATGCCACCACCACTTTCCATCCTTTATACCCTTCCAGATTTCTCTTGCTAGTTGGCCTGTGAAAGAGAATCCAATGACCATACAAAGCCCACGAAAATAACAAAGCTAGTCCCCTGCCACCTGCCTCTCTGCTCTTTCCCCATCACCAGCCACCATGCAAGTGTACCACTAGCACCTAGAGCTGCGCTGGAGGGGGTGAGGCTGGTGCCATTTTGTGAACCGTCCTGGTGCTGCGATAAATCAGAGAGGCTGCTTTTGCAGAGCATTCCCAGTGCTCCCTCTCCCATTCCACTATGCCACAGGCACCTTGGATGCAAGGGAGGATAAAGCCTTGTCAAGCAAATAGTTCCCAGGGATACTACCTCCTCCTCAAAAATACATTTGAAATTCTGCAGGAGAGTAAAGCTGTTAGTATTTATGATATGATGAGTGAGAGCAAGGGATTGAAAAATGTGTGGAACTTCCTATACGTGTATCCAGAAACCCCTGGGTATTTTACACATAAATGTTGATTACAATGATAGAACTAGAACATCTTTATCTGCCAAAGACTCTGCCCTGCACCTGCTCTCCAACCATGGGAAAAGAGCAATGAGGGAGAACACAGACCGCAGCAGGAACGGAAAGAGAAACCAACACTTCAGAAAAAGCTCCACCAGTTTTCTTCAAATAAATTATTTCTTGGCATCAGTGTGGGGAAAAAAAAGCATGGCTCGTCTGCTGTTTCTTTGCTCATGAATATAAACAATGTTGTGAAGTGCATCTCAGCTCCTCAGCTCTTTGAAGAACTTCAGTGAAAGGATGGGCCCTCAGAAGCTGGCGTTTTCTCCTTGCCTGTCTGCACAGGCAGAAATCTTGCAGTGTCAACAGGAGCTTTCTTTCCCTCCTGCCCGTGGGAATGTTTTTATTGGTGGTGGGGCAACAGCTGGGAGCTGATGTGACTCCCCTGGAGCTCAGAAGTAAAATTGCTGCCGGTTTCAGCAGGAGCCAGCGCAGGCTTTAGTATTGCATTTCCCTTTGAGGCCATTGAATGCCCCATAGATTGCCAGCTTGATGCCAATCTACACGAGATTTTTTTCTGATAAAAGCAGAAAATGCACCAGGAAATGAAGCCTCCACCTACTCTGCAGTTATTACATAGCCCTAGTTTTCAGTCATAGCTAATATAGGTCAAAATTCAAAGAAAAAGACTTCATTTCAACTAGGTGCTTGACAACATATATAGCAGAACGTATATGTAACAGTTGCTTTACCAGACAGCTCACTTAATATTTGCACAAATTAGCCCAGCACTTCCTATTCATGTCCTCTGAATCCTCTTTAAGTAAATCAGTGAATAAATAAAACAGACGCCAAAGATACATGCTTTAATGTATTTAAAACACTTGTTTCACACAAACAGCTGTTTAATTGGTATGCATTTCAAGCAGCATTTTATTTTGGAGTATTTGCCTAATTGGAGTATTTGTCATGTTCGGTATGAGCGGTCTCTTGCAGTGCTGAGCTAATGAATAACCAAGGTAATCATTTCCATGATGAGATCTGCATTTCATCTGGAAAACATTCTGAAAATTCTTTGTGTTTGAAATTTTTCTTCTTAACAGCAGCACCATTTAAATATATATATATATACTTGTCAAAAACTTAGGTACTTAGAAAGAGATATCTGACAAGGTTTATATATTTTATGTGTCTGTTTCTAACTAGGTCATATTAATTCAGATAGAAGTGCATTTAAAATGTATTTCATATATACATATGTACATATGTACGTATATATGCTCTGTGAAGTTAAGATAAAGTAACTGGTGAGACTTTACAATGTCTCGTATAGCCATGAAGTATTTCAACAAGAAAAAAAAAAAAAGATTCATAAAACTGTTATTTTGGGTAAAGAACTAGTTTAAGAAGACAGTAGGTGAAAGTAATGAAAAGATTTCAGACTTTTTTTTTATATTTATGCTGCAGTAGCGCCTGGAGGCCAGAGAGATACTAGGCTGACTAACAAAATGATAATTGTTGGGAGACTTCTGTTCTACAGAGCAAAGCCACTTCAGTAACTTGGTGAGTGGGATTTGTGGAATTCTTAAAGCATACTAATGAAAAAAATATGACAGGAGGAAATTTAAAAGGTGAGACAAGAAAATTTACAACAATGTGATATCACACTGATTGGCGATTCTGTATTTTGTAGTATGAATGCTAGAATACACAAAAATGCAATGTGTGATAATAAGAATGTGGCTACAGTTCAGAGAGGAAAGAAATCAATAAAATGCTGAGTAAAGGAAGCTGATAAAAACATGGAGGATGCAGCTTTAAAAACTCTTCGATAATCATCTTCAAGTTCTTTAAAAATGACAAATTTATGCCTATCAGAGAAAATTTGCTATCATCTACTTTGCAGTAATCTGAATATATGTGTTCATATCAAAATCAAACATTGCACCTCATAGCTTATCACTGGATGTAAAATATATTGAATATTTTGATATATTATATAGTGAATATTTTAGTATCTTATGTCGGGGTGTATAAACACATGCTCAGAAGCTTTTGAAAGAAATTAAAAAGGGGAGGATCTTATGCAAAATCTCCAGATGGGATAAAACAGAGACACTGTTTCACACTCCCAAGCAATCGTGTGCCAAAACAACATTATTAAGACTGCAATAGCAAGCACCAGAAAGTTAGAAAAACGCCAGAATCATGGTTGTCTGCACGACTTAAATTCAGTTCATGTGTGTATGTGCATTATGGCAGACTCGATGGCATCGACACACTCTGTTTTTCACAAGTCCCTTCCCTCTCGGTGCCCAGAATAGGGGATGACAATCTGTTGAATTGCTGTTCAATACATTGTTTGTTCTCTCTACAGTCTGCACACTCAGACTTTTTTTCTTGCACAGCAAAAACTTACAGACAGGATTTCAAAATGGTGCTCTGATGAATTTCCCTGAGAGCTTTCTGCAGTGCCAGTAGCTGTAGTAGCTGTATGAATTAATGAACAGACTTACACAGCCTTTAGGGACCGTGAGTGTATTACTAGCGTTGCCACTTCATACATAGGCAACTAAGGACACATGCTAGTATTAAAAAGGCTCTTTAAACCTGGCTGGCCAGTGTGAGACAGCAATGATCTTATTTGTACATAGCTTTGCATAGTACTGCATTTCAGTCATGATTCTCGTTCTTTTCAGCTGCAGTTGTGAGCCTCACACCCGTTGTGTCCAAGCTATTTAGGACATAAGAATTACAAGAGGGAACTTGCACTTATAAACACTGGGGGGCCTGTACTTAAACATTTCTACGAATCATACTGCAGACTCTCATATCAGACACAAAAATACAGAAACATATCACTGGTATTCACATTACTTAGCTTGAGGCATCTAAAAGCTATTTTCAGGCTCAACTAGTCGTTTCCAAGCTAATCATTTTTTAGAATCAGTAGAGAGACATAGACTGTGCCAGAGAGCTAGTCAGCTTGCCTGCCCTGTACATTTTAGACATACTAGACATCTCGTCTCAAGATGAAACGTGTTGTCCTCCAAAGATTCCTATTTAACTCCGAAGGCAGCCTGAATTCATCATCTTAGACTTGAATGAATAGCCTTTAAACATTGAAATTAGGTGAGATATAACTCACACGTGAACCTCAGAAATTTTTTTTCTTCAAAAGTTTCAGAATTTTTGAACAATTGACTTTGCATCAGATAATGCTATACTAGCACCTAGATAGGAAAACTTCAGGTCTACGATGCAGGCTTTTCCTACCTTTGTAACTTAGTGGTACTAACTTGCAGCCTCCCTAGAAGGCGATGAGACCTTGCCAGCAAATTTCACAGGCTTTGCCAGGGTAGGGACTCCTGGGGCCCATCCCAGGCTTTGGGAGTGTGTGCACCATGTCCACTACTCCCCTACCTATTTTTTCCAAATTTGACTCCTCTCTCCCTTCCCCTCAAGTGTACCAAGATCTTATTCATTTCTCTTCCCTGTTCTGGCTTTTCATCTCACTTCTTATTAACCAGTTTGAGAATCCACCCTCCAGACCTCTGTCCAGACCACCTCTAGGAACAAAACAAACAGGTCCAATGTCCCCTGGGAAGAGCCTGTCTCATGCTCCTTGACTGTCTTCCCAGTCTTTTACCTGTTTCTGGTCACTTCCAGCTCTTCCTGACCTCTGCCTTCTTATTCTTAGTGCTATTTCTCTCTCCCAGTTTCTCCTCCCATCCATCCTTCACCTTTCACACCAGAACCTATTCCTATCTTCCATCACCATGTTACTCTTTCCCAGTCCAAATCATCCTTCCCATGCTCAGTGCTGTCTGTTGCCTGCTCCTGTCCCAACCATTTTTGCTTTGCTTCTGCATCCTCACTCTTCCTCTGACCTGTCCTGCCCTTTCCCTCCTTTTCTCCACTGCCCATTTGGAACTTGGACTCAGTCTACTTGCTCAAATTCGACCTATCTACCCACACCCTTAAGCTATCCTTCCCAACATCTACTGGAGCTGATTCCTCCTGGAATCTCCCTAGGACTTAAGCTCTTTGATCAGCCAGCTGCAACGTCCCTCATGAGCTCAAGCCGTGGTCCCAGCTGACCCCTGGACTCAGTTCGCAAGGGTCCCCTGCTCTCCCTGCCTCTCTCCACACCCAGCCTGGTTCCAGTGGCAGCGCCCTGGCTGCACCAACAGGCTCTGCCGTGTAGATGGGCGCACATTATTTTTGTGGTCGACCTCTGCTGGAAGCAGCAGGGTGACCCAGTCAGCATGGAGCAAGTTGCAGTGGCACTGTGGGACTGGGAGTAGCATGAGGGAGAGAAGCGAGTCAGCTTTAGAGGAAGCCCAGGGGCTCTTTCCAAAACCTATCTGTACTGGCTCCCCTGTTTAGTAATGACACAGTGATGGAGGCCGTGACACGGGAAACATTGCAGGAAGAGTCAGGCAGTCAGCAGGGCCTCCGTTACCAGAATGGCTGCGTTCCCCTGTGAGGGGGCAGGTCTACCACGAAACCCACGGGTGTGAGCTGTCACGGCTGGGCAGGTGCGGAGGGGGTCTCTGAGAGCTCATGAGGCTTTTGGTGTTAGCACAGCCTGGGACGTAGTCAGCTAATCTGCCCATTCTCTGGGCCACCAGCCTGCCCAGGTGATCAGGTGCTGTGTCTTCCAGCCTCCTCCACGTCTGGCTGTGGGTGTGTTGGCTGGGGACTGATGTCTGCAGTGGTCTCCAGGCTACTCCCTCCAGTACAGACAGCTTTTCCTTGCAAACAGGAAAGAAGAAAAGAGAGGCTGCAGACCCTGCTGGTGCAGTCGGGGTCCTGCCACCCAGTTTCCATACCCCTTCATCTCCTTTCCCAGCCATAAGTCTTCCACTGGGTCAATTAAACTCCCTGCTACCTCCCCTTAACATCATTTCTAGTCCTGGTTCTCAGTACCCCACAAACCCCAGCCTTAACCTCACTTCCCAGTTTCTGTCTGCCACCAAAGCACATGTCCACTTCTTCCCTTCCTCCTCCTCCTCTTCCCACCGCCCTCCTGTTGCTGCAGCCTGTGTGTTTGGGTTATGCAAAGGAAGTAGATGAGAACAGAAGAAGAGAAAGCACCTCTCAGTCTGAATAGCTCGCTCCAAGATGTACCCCAGCCTCTAGCAACACAAAGCTTGGGTTGCAAGGAGACACCTGGTCAGTTCTGGATGGAATGAGCCCCAGGCAGGTCTAATTCTTCAAGGAATTTAGTAATTAAATTCTTCAAAGTCTTTTTAGTGGGCAACTCAAAAACTATCATTTTATAGACCTGGAAATTGGCCAAGGTTGAGTGGATTTTCAGAGAAAATCCAAAAGGCAAATACCTGATGCAAGAGCAAACTTCATGGTCCAAAACCAGCTGCTGTAACTGTTTAATGAACTGCTGCCCTCCCCCAAAAGAAGCACTATAAGTTTTTAATGTTGCAAGATGATGTTTCTGCCATTTCCCCCCTCATTCTTGGAAATGGCTCAATGATTTGAGCTGTCTTATTTTGATTTAGTTTTCCCCCAAACTAAACCTGAATAAACCTAGCATGGAGAAAAGTAGTCCAAATAAAATTTGAAAAGCTATAAGCAGTGGAAAATGTGATTTTTAAGAGAACTGACAGGCAGTCTTAAAAGAAAGTGATACCAATATTTATTCTTCAGTACCTCTGCCATTTACGTGCATCTTAACTAGGACAGGCAGGCTACTACCAGCCTGTATGATGAGCTCTGTATTCCCTGTGTTCGGTGCTACCATTCAGGATTGCCGGGATGTGAGCATGCAATTAAGAAATACTAATATTCTGCCATGATGGGAATTGCAGCCTCATGACATCAGTAGCCAGAAGCCGCCCTTCTCGGTGGGGAGGGATGCCAAGAACTGCAGGGCTGGGGGTCTCTGTCAGGACTTATCTCCGGGCACCTGTGTAAGGTCACTGCCATCCACACAGTGCAGCGCAAGATGCTGTGTGTACTCCTCAGGGCTGGCACTGCTATCTTTAGGACTCACGCTGCCCTTCTCAGGTGCTTGTTTGTCCAAGGTGTGGCTGTTTCATTCATTCGCTCCTGCCAGAGGTTAAATGCTGAATTATCCCTACCCCAGGCTTAGTGACATGCATCCTGTTTGAGGGTGGATGCTGTGCTGATGTCTTAGAGATACAGGGGAAATTCAAAAACAACCACTCTGTTTCCATGACTATCTTTGTAACCAGGGAGGCAATAAATCAGAAGAAACATTTAATAGAACGGTGTACTGTGAGAGGAGAGGTGACACTGCGAGGGACTGTGTTACCAGTCGGAGGAGTCAGACCAGGACATTCCAATGTTTATCTAATTTCTTCTTTTTTTCTGTCAATAGCTGTTGGGCTAGAGCGACTTTATTTCATCTGGCTGCCTCTCACTTCTTTTCAGAGGCGAGAGGACAAATCCTGCCAGTGTCACACTGCAGCACTGAGAGCTCCCGCCGCAGCGAACACCGTGACATTGTGCTGCATTACACTGAGTGAGCCAGACACTTGTGCTGAGCCCCAGCACTAATGATGTATCAGTGTTTCACTAACTCCCATTCTATTAAAAGAAATGGCAAGGTTGGTGTTCAGCACTGATGTCTCTGTTTCTTATCTGCGTGGAATTTAAAGTGCCCATAACTCAACAGCAAATGATATTCTTACTTTAAAAAAGATCCCTGTACCCAGTGGCTGATCCCATTACGCGTTCTTAGCCCCTTAATGTGCTGCTTTCCCATAAGGATACATTATCCTTTACCATTTGGCAGCATGGGCCTGGGAGCGGAGCGTAATGGGGGAGGTAAATGAGGAAACCCAACCCGCTGTGTGGAGTCACACCTTGCCACATGTACGTGGAGGGGCCTCAAGTAGGTGTGCATGCCGCACACACACACAAACACAGATGCATTTCTTTTTCCCCAGCAGATACCAATGACCACCCTAACATTCTCACGTGTGCACACTCTCATGTGCAACTCTTCGTGTCCTGTCAAGTAGAGGAAGGGAAGAATCGTTTTCTCCATAAAATGAAGTAAAGGCATTTAATACTATTACACCCCAGTCAAAATCCAGAGAGATGGGGAAAAGAGGGGTGGATGCCTCCATGAAAGAAGATGACTCCTTGAAAAAGCATTTTGTGCTCTAGGCCTCCAAACGTACCTCTCTCTAGGAGACACTAGGCACTTGGGCTTAAGTGGACTTACATTGTTTGAACACGGGCTGTGTTTTTGTACATAAATTGGACAGAAAAAAATACATAACAGCAATAGGACAAGCATGGTCTTTACTAGCTAAGCAACATTTTTATAGCCATTGGTAATACAAATAGACTGATATGCTGATTAATATCTGTGCTTTTTTTCTTTTTTTCTTTTTTTTAGAAGAAAAATGAAATTGTACTTATTTTATTTCTTAGGACCTAATTTAGATCTCATACGACTTACTGAAAAATATTCCAGTTTGCAGAAGTGTTGAACCAAGCCCACTTTCAGGTACATTAGTGATATCTAAAATATTGATCAAATAACAGTGAGGACAGAGAGGCTGGTAAAACCTTAAGTGCTCTTATTTGTTCTTGATAAACTGATGCTTTACTTTCAAATTATAGTACAAAAAAATTCCCTATATATCATTTCACAACTAAAAAACTGCTTGATGCCTCATAAGACACTGCTGCAAAGCTGCAAAGTTTCCAGTAAAGCAATTATAATTGCACATAGATGTACACCTACCTAAGTTATGCACACAAATATCCAATGCAAACTGTATTTGCCAGCAAAAAAAAAAAAAAAAAAAAGCTCAATTTATCAGGTAATAGGCCAAAAGTAAGTAAATGGCATACACATGTGGTAAATATCTGTATGCAATAGTAGGCACACACTTAGTTTTCCAAACCTAGTCCTAAAGTTTTGTCAGAATTGGAAATATCAAGATGAAGCTAGGTTATCAAATGCTCAACATCAAATGTTGTCTGTTAACCACAGTTTGCTCAGCCCAGTCTCAGTAGGCAGAGGTTTGGCCTTGCCTTTCTCGCTAAACAAAGTTCTAACCAGATCAAGCCCATTTTCTCTATATATGAGCTCACGCAATACATGTCCATGTTTTACTAATAAATAGAGCTATCGCTGCCTTCAGAGAGGTTAACCTGAAGCCAGCTGAATGTTTTCTGTCCAGATATTCCCATGTCCAAGTGTGATTAGCACTGTCTTGTCAAATTTAGCTCTAAGCCATTTGTGAACACCATCTTTGTTTGCAGTAGCACACTCAGACCTGCACAGACCTCTGTGTTTGCTCTTCTGTGTATCCTATTAACGGTGCATTACAGTTCAAGATGTCATACTGCAGAAAGCCACAAAAGCACCTTTAATCAATTTAAAGCAAACCAAGGTAATTGCTTTTGTTCTGCATAGATACTGCATGCTATACATTCTGAGAAAACAAAATCATGTTTTTAGTTCTACTACTGTGAATCCAGAATGACCATGCAAGAACTATTTTTACCACATTTGAAATTGTTCAATTGTAATTATACAATAAGCCCTGTAATAGTTAAGCTGTGGCTAAACAAAATTGAACCCTGTAAGTTTTCAGTGCTTGCTTGGAAAGTGATAAGCGGAAATAAAAAAAAATCTATGATCTTGAGAGTTATTTTCAAAAAGCTGAGAACTGATGGGATACATAGATATTTTTATTATTGCACAAGACAGTAAATAAAAGCATACAACATCTTTTTTTTCGATTTTGATTCCACTGTGATATTTACAGAACAATTAGATACTGACTGCCCGGCTTACTTTACTAAAGGCAGTTTAGTTGTACATGTACAACCAAGAAAAACCTTCAGCTCAGCTATTACACTTCCTTAAAAAGTTGAAATACGATGCAGTGGGAAGTAAGGTACAGAAAGGAGAACATAGTTTTAATTGGAAGAAGCAAGAATGCATGAGGGAACTGCCTCTATCAGCCTTCATGCTGAATTCAGAACTGTGCTTTCTGACATTATATGCACAAAAAAAAAAAAAAAAAAAAAAAAAAAAAAGTTTTTGAAGTGTGTTCATCACTCTCATTTGACCAACTGTTTGCTTGGTGACTGTAGCTCCTGCCTACATTTCAAGGTCTGTTGGAATATGGCATAATGTTAGGTTCTTTCTTTTCATGATGTCGATGATAATAAGTTATTATCACAAATACAGACATTTGTATTTCTGTCAATAAACAGGACTGCATTACTGAACTGTAAGGCCAAGAGTCATACAGTGTGAAAATATGCAGGGGAACAACAGCTGTTAGTCATTATTTTCTCCTTATCCTTTCAACACCTCTGTGTCAGTTCGTTTTTTAATGGGTAAATCACACTTTCTTCATAGGACATTTTCTTATTTCGGGAAGATATAAAAGAGAATTCTGAAACAATGAAGGGTCATTGGCCAAAGACATCTACTCTTTCATTGCTTTTACTGCACATGTTGAAACTCACTTTTATGCTTTATCAAACAAATAACGCTGATGTTGAGTTCTATTATTCTATTGTTGCTACTAGTATGATGGAAGGTATTTCTGCTTTTCTTCTTTAGACAAAGAACCTAGCCTCTATTCCTTCTCTTCTTGTACAGCCTGTGTTGTATTTCTCAAAAGAGAACTAACTACAGAAATTATTGCTCTCACTTCATTTAGGCAAAAGAAGAATCTGCCATCAGATGGCTTTCAAACATCTGTTTTACACTTTACCTCATGTAAGGAAGTTTCACAGCAGCCATTTGGAAACAGAAGAAAAAGAGATACAATCTTGCTTATGATCAAACTCAACTCACTGTATTAGCTACTTTGCCCTACTCTTCATTTCCCCTAACAGTAGCATGAATATTTACCAGCACTTTGAGCCTTTTGTTCACTCTCATTTTAATTAATCCTTCTCTAGGCCACAGTGAAAATGAGGTGGGAAAAAATGCAGACATTGACAAATATTACAGTGCAGTAAAATTATTCTGGAAATCTTATTCTTTTAAACATTTGGCTTAACCCTAATGTCCTACTAAGTTGGACTTTTCACTCTGAACTACATTTTCCTTTAATTACTTCTAAAGTTATAATATTACCAATTTTTCCATGTGGTCAAATGGCATAAACCTCCAAAATGACAGAATACATCCACTGCTCAAGGTGGAACGAATCACAGCATGCACAAGCTTAACAGCATGCACTGTTGCATCTATTTCTTTTACAGCAAGAGGCTGTTTTTCTTCAGAAAGGCAATTCAGCCTACATCTGTTTTGGACTTAAAGATCTGGAAAAAATGCTATTGGCATGTTTAATGCATTTGCCTACATTTCCCACACAACTTCTAATATGTAGCATCTCTACAGCTGGTACCGCTGATACTATTTAGTGAAACAGATTGTGCTGAAGACACTGTGGAGAAGGTGCAAGTCACCTTGTATCTGCAGCTGTACTTGTGCAGTGCTAAGGTAGACACAATCCTTATGGCTAAGTTGAAAAAGGCATAATATTATTCCACAGGGTGCAGTGCCTCAGACCATAACATGAGTCTTTAGTGGGCCGATAAATTAACTTGGTTTAAAGCTCTCCTTCAGAATCTAGGGCAGCTCGATCCCTCCAACCTGCCTAGCTTCCCCAGGGCTGTTACTAACACTATTTACCAGCTCTTATATATGATCACTACTGTTGCTCACACACATCAGTGATCGCAACATCAGACAGGAAAAAAAAAAAAAAAAAGAGAAAATAAAGAGAGAGAGAGAGAGAGAGAAATAAAAATGAGCTCCCTCAGTACTGGGGAACACAGAACGAGTTTGGCGTAATACCTTGCACATGTAGCAAGAGCATCTGATGCTGGCAGCAGAATAAAGTACCAGGAGCACATGAAAAAGAATAAAAGAAGGCACGTTTCCTCGGCAGAAATACCCCGTAAAAAAAGGCACTACGCTAACGAAGAAAACAATGTAATCTCAGGGGGGATATATCACGGAGCGTGTTAGGAAATAAGGGCCCCCCGAAGTGTCATTTTCTCTACCACCCCAGGGTGAAATTCCTTTCCCGGCGTCCGAGCACCCTCCGCGGGAGACTTCGGGAGCGCTCCCCGCGGGGCGGGGGAGATGCTCCCGCCCCGTGAAGGCCGCAGGCCCGGCCGGGGCTAACGGCACCCCGCGCGGGTAAAGGGCCTGGCGCCGGCCCTGCTCGCCGAGGTGCTGCCGGGTATAAACGAGCGCGCTTCAGCAACAAAAGGCCGCGCTGGCGGCAGCGGCGGACCCGCGGTCCCCTCGCCTCGCCTCGCCCCGCGCGGGCCCCCTCCCGCCGGCGGCCATGTGTCTGCTCGGGCGCGATTAGCACCGGGCCGCCAAATCTCTCCCCGGGCCACCTGGGGCGCGCCCGCGCTCCGCGTTCACACAGCAGCGCCTTCGCGCGGGGCCTTGTTGTTGGTGGCGCTGGCAAATGAGCCAGGGGAGGTGGGCTCCGCCGCCACCGCCGGCCGCGGGGTATAAAAGCCGCCCCGGGCAGGGCGAGGCGAGGCGGCGGTGGTGGCTGCGGCAGCGGCCCGGCGGAGCATGGAGGCCGGAGGGGTGCGCTGCGGTTGCGGCTGCCCGCCCTCGCCGCGCTGCCCCCGCGGGTA
>VXAL01016964.1:998-37661 GCA_013399475.1 Chauna torquata
TACTAGAAGGAAATAACTTCAAAAATACTTCAAATTTGAGTAGTCTTGACTTCACAGTGCTACAACTACAAAACTCAAAAGATCAAGTATTTCCCTCCCAACATGTCACTAAGCTTTCAAATTTAGTATTTTTGCTACTTCTCTTCATTCCATCTTTGCTACAAAGCACATAATTCCCAGACTGGTGTTTTTTTATTCCCCTTTATTGCTTACAACTTCTTAAAGTCCCTTGGGAATGCTGGTATATGTTCTTGATAGTCTAATTTAACTGTGATTTTAATTTTTCATTAAGTTTTGTACAAGTGCATAAACCTGTTCTATGTATTACAAAAGGCACCAAGTCAAGCATTCAATATTAGGAAATGAGGACACAGCTATCTTTTTGCTAGACTGCTCTGATCCTGTTAAAAAAAAAAATACTGTGCTGGTGAAAACATCAGGTAATTATGTACTTGAATATACTCTTGCTCATAACTGTTATGTAGGCCATGTTTAATCTGGAAGTTTTGAGTTCTTGAACATGTAATTAAGATGATCTTTAATAACTAGAGATTTAACCATTGATTTTTAACAAGTATGTGCTTCTTGAATATAATATTCTGACTTCAAAGGACCATAATCACATATATTTGAAAAAATCATATAAAATATTTGTGTGTGAAAATAATTGCTTTTTCCTGGATTACCACTTAAATGTCCCAATTTTATCAATCTCGTATTGATTTCACTTTCTCATTCATAATTGTTATATGCAATACCATAGTTGCTTTAAATGCTTGCTAAGTAAAATAAGCTCATAGCTAGATACAAGTATAAATCTGATCTTTAGAGATATTATACTTTAGCCAAGAAATGTATTTTCAAGCTTCATTACTGAGTATACACTTAATGTTCTAGAGGAAAAATTCCTTTTAAACTTGCATTCTTCATAAGCATCTCCTGAGACTTCCACTGATTGTAGAGTGTTTGAAAAATGTTGGTAAAACAAATGACTCTGCACTTCCTTGTCTTTCGGGGAAATGTGTTTTCAAAATAGGTGCATGTTTTGAGCTTCATCTACAGGTTGTCATTGTATTGCAGACATAAAATTGCTTTGGATTTGGCTAATTAGTAAGTCAGACTAATTGTTTTAGCTTTTCTAGACATTTTCTGGGTTGAGCAATAGGTAAATGAACTTCTAATTGTTAAAATACCTTCAGTGACCTCCATTTATATATAAGAAAAATGATGGCGGATGAACATTTTAGTTTAACTCAATATAAGTAAAAAGATTCAGTGAAAATGGATTATATGAACTACAAATAAAAAGTTAACTATACATGCATTTATATCCAAACTAATTACTAAGCTGTATCTTAATAATGAAAAGTTTTGAATAAATAGACTTCGAATGTTAACAGTGAACTCCTCTCCTTTACATTGGTTCCTGTTTCATTATCCTTCCATTATCCTGTTTTATTTACTACCAGCACCTGTATTAAACTTTGTGTAGGACATGAGTTTTAAAATCCCTGTAAGTATTGACTTACTACTTCCAACCTTGGGTAATCCTTTTCAAGTCTATTCAAAATTACTGGAAAGATTTTCTTAATAATTAGTTCAAGTTTCCACAGAAGCCCCATATTTGTTGACTCACAAGTTTAGTAACTTTAATGTAGTGATTGGGAGTGTTTGTTCAAATGATATCACAGCTAAGACTCTATTCAGAAAGTAGTTGGACTGATAATTTAGAACTGTGAAGTAAAAAATTGCTACTTACTACTCAAATAAGCAAATAAATGTTTTCACCATTAGTGAGCTCTTAATAGTGACTAAGCTTTATCACTGTCCCTTTCCTAGATCTGTTTTTGATACAGCCCTGTATCACTCAAAGTAGGTCATTTTTCTCTGTAGCTTTTAGATCTGGTAGGAGCTGGCATTCATAGGAATCTGTAGCTGTAGTCCTGCTGAGGGAGGTCCTGGAAGCCTCTAGCCACAGCAGTGCTCCAGGCTGCCAGAAGGTAACACGTCCCTTTTGCACAGCTTTTTGAAAGAAAGATACTTCCAAAGACCGTCACTGCTGCATCTGTCATAGCATTTCCTAACCAATATTTATCAGAGAACTACAGAATGTTTGAATGACTAATTTTAAATGGTCATCAGTTTATTAATTTAGAACACTGGAAAAACCCCACCATACCGAAATAAGTAAGGTTAGGAAAAATAAAGCAGATCAGAACTTGAAATTGCTAACAAAAACTGAATAAGAAGTAATCATGAACAGTGGTTCATTTTAAGTTCAGCTACAGTTGGGTCCAATTACATGACAAAAGAAAGCATTTGTGAGCACACTTTCAAATTGTACACTGCTGCTCAAGTTTAACCATGTTGAAATGGCTGCCTATGTCTTTCCATTCCACAAGGAATGGCTCTTTTTCCATAGAATTTTAGATGCATACAACTGGAGGAGATTATCAAGGCACTGACCAAAATGTTCCTTGCTTTTTGTCATTTCCCTGGTGAAAAGTCATTCATTAAGGGAGAATATGACCACTGTCAAATTCTAGCTTCTTGTCATTTGTTAATTTAGCAAAGTTAAGATCTTGACATATGTGGCTTATATTTTCATGGAACTGAAGAGTTCATTGACAGTTCATAGACAAAAAAACTGTCCCAGCTGTTTGTTTGTACTCTTACAAATGAAGTGCCAAGTAATGTATCTACAAGTAGACACAGGGAATCTATTTCCTCTATTTATTAAGAAATAGTGTGACACTTAAGTAATATAAACTCTTTTCTGACAATCATGAAGCTAAGTGTACTAGGAAATTACTGGAAGTTGAAGGCAATGAATAGCAGAACACAGAAAAAATAATTATTCTGTATTATCCTAATTAAAATGATAACACAATAAACAGTAAACAAAAAGAAACATATAAATTAGAGACATGTTATCTACTGGTGTAAATATGTGAGGATTCTGCGGAAAATGTTCATTTTCTAAGCAATTTTGACCAGATTAGCCTTCTATTAAAATTATGGGGAAATTTGGTGCTGCTTATGTGATCTGGCTTTGGGCTTTAATTCTACTTTTCACATTAATCAGAATAGATTGTCATCTCAGCTGTTTAAGGAATTCAAAACCTCAGCTCGTGAGACATGAAAATTCTACCTTTATTCTTATTTATCATCTTATTGTTGATCTTAATTATTAATCTTAACATTTATCTTTAAACATTTCCAATCTAGTAATAGAACTCTAATATTGTTTGTATTACAATACAAAGTACTGGAAAAAAATATAATTTCTGACTTGAACTTCATGTGATCTTTACAGAACAGCACCATGGGAAGCTTTTCGACAACTAACTGGAACCAAGCAGACTTTAAACAGGTAAACATTTCAGTTTAGGGGGTAAAGTGAAATACGGAACAATTTTCTTATGTAATTACATTTCTGGTTCTGGTATTCTACACCTAATGCATTGTTTTTTAATACTGTTGCAATAAAAATGTTTTACTTATTTCCATTAGCCTTGAAACAGAATGCTTCTGTGCTGAGGGTGGAGAAAAATGGTAAATTGAAGAAAAACAGAAATTGTGTCAAGATATTGAAAATGTGTACATGAACACTAAGGAACAGGTCCTAGGTTTAGAGATCTTAGCTCAAGAAGGCAAAACACAGAGCATGTTTGTGAATTGTATGTCCTGATATAAAGATATCTGCATCCATTATATCCAGTAGAGCTCATGCAGATGGAACCCAGTTTCCACATAAAGCATAAAAGAAGAGGTTCACAGAGGCCCCAAGTTTGCAAGTTTTCGTGTTATCTAAGGTTTGGAACATTGCCACTGGAACAGTCTATTGGGATAAAGAATGTTGTCTGCATATAGTAAAGGATAATACCCTTAACGTGAATAATTTCTTTTCTTGCACTAGAAGAAACAGGGTATATACTTGTCATAGTATACAGGGCACAGTAACTAAAAATGTCTCGTGGGTAAATGCTGAAGATAGCAAACTGATAAGCAAATGCAGAAAAAATCTTTCTTACAGATAAAGCAAGCTAAGCCAAATGGGTGTTGCCTACATAAGTTATTTTCAGTTCTTTATGTTCTTCAAACAGAAACCAGACAATCTGTCAAGGAGCATCTGAAGAGATTGTCTTTTTAAATAGAATGAGCACGCTGTTGGTTTTACCTGTCATCTTTCAATTACAGTGAATCTACTTATTGTAGTGTGAATTTAAACTAATTCAGCCATATTTCTCCTAATACTGAAATACATAATCTTATATGCCTATTACTTAATAGAAAATGCTCTTTAATTCATTAAATAATCTCCATACTTACAGTATCGCCAAGCTTTGATCTCAGATATTTCTTTCAGATTAGCCCACGGGACCTTACCAACAGACATTTGTAGTTTCTATTGCCAAGTGATAATGATCTGATTAATAAGAATTTTAGATTGTTTTAAATTATTCGCTTTATCTGTATATTTTTCAGAGAGAGTCAGCAATCACCAGAACAATGGCAGAAAATGTATGGCAGATGCTCTGGTAATGAAGTGTATCATATTAACCTGGAAGAAAGTACTTTTTTTGCTGAGTATGAGGGGAAAAGCTTCACATATGCTTCTTTCCACGCACATAAAAAGTATGTTTGTTGTCTTATCAAGGATTAAAAGTTTAAACAAATAATTATTTGTTTTGCCCAAAACGTAGCTTTGCATTTGAAGGTGCAGTATTACACATTACTCTGTTTCTGGATTTAAATATCTGACCACCAATATATTTCACAGATATTCTTCTGAAAGTTACAACTGGTCAGAAAAAAGCTTGTGTTGGTTCTTTTTAGGCAGGCTGAGAGAACAGAATATAAAGGATATGTAGGATAAGCCTGACAACCAGGAAGAATCGTACCTTAGAGACAGGTTATATCAGAACGCCAGTCCTTTTCCATGTTTTTTTTTGTTTGATTTAGAAGTCAGCTGGAAATTTGGGTTCCTTCATGGTATGTTCATTTTACGCAGAATATTCAGTTTTAACATGGTACTTGCTATATCCTGGTGATAGTTCAAAATAAAAGCCTTTTTTTTTTTTTTTTTAAGTCAGATTGAATCTTAAGAATGTTAACATATCTTCTTTATGTTCCAGATCATTCATCTTTTATTCAGTACTGCTATGTGAGGTGAACATACAAACTGAACGTAAATCATGTATATTCATATATATTTAACAAAATTAACATATATCAAACCCTGAACACTGATTTTATTCTCACACTTAATATGTGAAAAAAAGATTTTTTAGCTTAAATTCCTTATTTTCTATCACTAATCAAATAGATTTTTAGAAGCGAATGGCAAAAATGAATTCTGAAAACGGTTTCCATTACATATGAATAATGGAACAATTTAACATGATGAGTACTATTTCATGTCATGTATCCGTTCTTATATCAATATTTTCTCTGAAGGGACTATTCATCTGATAGAAAAATTAACTGGAACAGCATTAGAAGAATACTCTGGGGATTAAGAAAAATGTTGGATTCAGATGCCTAGGGATTCATCAGCTCATAAAAACTTCTTGATCAGAAGTGGTCTATTTAGGAGATAACATTTTTCAAATGTATTTGTCACCCAAAACTCTGCAAACATTCAGTCTGCAAAATATGAAGTATACTGAAGGCTCATTTTTGACAGTGGAAATTCTGGTATATATAGAACTATGCAAAATGAACCATGCCTTTCCTTTTCTAATTAAGGTTTGGAGTCTGTCTGATTGGTGTTAGAAAGGAAGATAACAAAAACATTTTGCTGAATCCAGGTCCTCGATATATCATGAGTTCTACAGATATATGCTTTTATATAAATATCACCAAAGAAGAGAATTCTGCTTTTAAGAAGCAAGAAAAGCATAGAAAAAGACATGAATCAAAATTGTCTTATCATGGAGCTTCTAGGTTGCCCGTACACAGCATAATAGCCAGCATGGGTAAGTAAAAAAAAAAAAAAAAAGTTACTCACAACATATTCAATAAATAGCACATTTAAAGCTTTTAACAGTGTATTCCTACAATTAGGAAATTCAAATATTAAAATTGAGTGCAGAAAAAATATATTAAACACTTCCCCTCTTATTTTCCAAAAAAGGAATTTGGGTATGTTTTTCTTTTATTTGAAAATATAGAATTAAACCACTTAAGATTGTTGTATATAAAACATATGCAAAGCAAAACGGGAGAAAATCGCATAGATAATTTTTGTCATTCACAACTGGACTTTCGCCATATGTTTTCATAAGCCTCTTTAATTAACAAAATGCCCTGTGCAATTTGCCGCAAAGCTGCTTTAGCTGTATCTTACTTAGCAGATAGAGATACCCTGCCCCGCCCCCACACCTCCCAACAGAAAAAGTGTTATCAAGGAGCTAATCCAAGGAGAAAAATCAGTATGGAAGATGTGCCTACGATAGCTAGAAAGTCAGAGCAAATAAGCCAAAAATTGAACGCATGTTGGATTAAGCTAGGAAACCATGTTGCGAATCGTGTAAAACTATCTTTGTTATCAATGCTTACTTGAGACCAATTTGAGCAGATTCCAGAACTGAAATTTGATATATATATATACATGCACACTCATATATGTAAGTGTATAAATAAATACACTATCATAAAAACATCAAAAATCTAGTATTTTTTAGAATGGAGCTTATGATTTGCACATACATGGAAAGAATATCAATTGATTTAGTATAAATTAGTCTAATTCTACACATCAGTAATTGCCGTCACGATTTTTCTTCTTTTCCATGCCATGCACTAGTAGGTCTTATTAGAAGAAATAAGGACATAAAGAATCCTGTCCAAGTCACTGTATTTTCTCTCTCATTTCAGGAAATGACTCAATATTTTGAAATGTAAGTTAAGACAGACACAGAAAATTAAAAATTAAAGTGAATTAAAAAGAATTAAGAATTTAGCTGTCAACTTCTCAAGTAGATCTTAGAAATATGAACATATCTAGTGAGTTGTTATACATATTGTCAAATTTATAATTATTATTACTAAATGATGGTCATGAATCAAATACAAAACTATAGGTGATGCATATTAATATGGATTAATTATACATGGTATATATATACTCATGGTCAGAGAAAGTGCAACTTTGTAGAAAAAGGCTTCCTCAAGCGTAGTTTAAATATTTGTTATATTTTAATGTGATAAACACAAATAATCAATACAGTATTCCTTTCAGTCTTTGGCCGTGTGGTCAGATAATCCCCACTAAATACGAGAATCTCATTTAAATGTTTTGACAACCACATTGAGAAAACAATTTCAACACTACTTCAGGGACAGTGGCTATCGATTTACAAGACACAGGATGTCGAACGTCCAGCGGACCTACGCTAGCTCTTCCTTCCGAGGGAGGTAAAGAGGGCAGACGGCCCAGTATAGCACCTGTTCTGGAGGTTGCAGACTCATCCTCACTTCAGACATGTGACCTGCTAAGTGACCAGTCAGAAGATGAAGCTACCCCGTCAGATGATGAAGTCTCTGCAGGCTTAGAGTATGTATATTCAATATAAACTAAACAACATTATTTGAAATGCTAATACTATGTAAAAACAAGCATGGATCATTTTTGGACATGCAGATCAATCCAAGAAGTTTTAGCAAGCAAGAGTCATAAAGGCCAATTTCGGAATTGTTTCCTTTTAAGAAATGCTATTGTCTGTTAGCAGAGTACTGTTATGCCTATTTTGAAATAAGAAAAACAGATTAACTCCTCTATTTAATAGAGATTTTCTACACTCTATAATAAAAATGTAGCTGTGTATAGAAGATTATTTTATAGCATAGACATAAAGTGACATTCCTGACCATTTTTCCTACACTTCGTAGTTATAAAGACAGGATTCAACAACTAAGCTGTAACAGGTAAGTACTTCTGTCCTGACAATCAGGTCATTTAACAGGTTTGTTGAACAGTAGGAGTAGGTGTCTGACTTCATAATGTAGGAACAACCAGAAAAAGCAGTATGAGACAAAATTTACTACAGCTAATTTAAAATGTTTGTTAGCATATTACTGAAAGTAATGTTGCGTTACTCACATAAAAACTCATATAAAAACAAATCCTGTAACTGCCGTGCAGATAAGCAATTATATTTATTGGGATTACTGACAGGGATATTAAAACTGAAATTCACAATTAAGCTAATGGCTCACCTAGCACAGTTTCCTAACTCCAACAGTGACAAGTATAAGAGGCCCCATGGAAGATAATAAAAATCCAATGAAAAAATAATAGAATGAGTCGTCTTCAGTCTGCAAACTGAAATAACAGAATATAAAGGGCCTCCTATTTTCTCAATTTCCCATGATGGCTGTGGATATTCTGATCATGTATGTGCACCTGAAAATCTTTCTAACTCCCATTGCAAGTGACAGTCTTCCTCGCTGCCATCCAGACTCTTAATAAAAATGAAGGCCAATTAGAAATTTCATCTCAGGTAAAAGAAGGTCATGACCTCACTCATTTTTGATGAGTTTTTGCAAGACAAATGGAGAAGTAAGAGCAGAAGTCCCACTATGATTTCTAGTTTCTTTACTTTTTATTCTCCTTCATTAGAAATTTCCAGTACATGTGTTGAAAACACTAGGACAGTGCACTACAGTACACCAGCCCATTTCCAAAGATGCCTGTACACAAAAAAAATACCAACCAGAATTCCTTTGTTCCATAAAAACATGATAGCTGTTTATAGCTGATTTAGCTATAAACTAAATTTTATAGAATTGGTCAAATATACAAAATACATTTCTTTGTTCATTTTATAAACTTGACTCTGTTAGCCTACAGATAACTACAAAACTTAGGCATAGGTATAAATGTCCCATAAAACAGTTGCAGTCAATTGTGTTTCAGTAAATGTCTATATTGAAAAAGGTTTTTTTCCTACTCTTCTAGGTATGCCAAAGGCTATCCTCCTTACTCTCCTTATATTGGAAGCTCTCCCACATTTTGTCATCTTCTGCATGAAAAAGTACCCTTCTGTTGTCTAAGACTAGATAAGGTAAAGGGAGTTTCTGTTATTGGATGAAACTGCATTCACATTTGTCTCTTGCGTCTGAACAGATAAATTCTGGTTTCTGCCTAGAGATGAGCTTTATTTAGTACCTACTAAGTTTTCTGACAGCAGCCATTTGCGTATGTCTAGTCAGGTCTATATCAGGTCAGCTGATAGAATTTTCTGTTTCTAGTGGTAAAACCCTTCACTATCACAGCTAAATCTCTTTATTCATATCCACTGAACTTGTTTCCTATTTTGATTTTAGGGGTGCCAGCATAACTACTATGAAGATGCCAAAGCCTATGGATTCAAAAATAAATTGATAATAGTTGC
Organism: Chauna torquata; assembly: GCA_013399475.1. Classification (NCBI taxonomy): domain Eukaryota; kingdom Metazoa; phylum Chordata; class Aves; order Anseriformes; family Anhimidae; genus Chauna; species Chauna torquata. The sequence goes on from VXAL01016964.1 coordinate 10,400, forward strand.
AGCAGAAACTGCTGGAAATGGCTTATACAATTTTATTGTTCCACTCAGAGCTTATTACCGACCGAAGAAAGAACTAAATCCCATTGTATTACTCCTGGATAACCCGTATGTAGACTTCAAATACATTTATCTCTATTTCTTTTTTTTATAATACTTTTAAAAATCATTTTACCATTACTTTGATAGATGATCACTCATCACATAGCCAACTTAAAATCAAAAACATTATGGCACATATATCTTTGCAAAAAGTTGGTGACTAAAATAATACCTTATGTGCATTGACATATACAAAATTGACTTTCTGCTGACTGTAAATGGCCATATTAAATTTTAATGGCCTTATTCTTCATGGCTGATGTTTCAATGAAGTATTTCTTAAAATACCTGAAATAATATGAATAGTTGCTAAAATTAAATAACTTCGTAAGCACTGTAAAAAGATCAACCTGTGTAACAGTTTCATAGCTACAAAACAGCACTTCAAACACTACCTTTACACAAGACAATCACTTGGATCAGATGGGACTATTTTTAATAATTTTAGGCAATAAGATAACCAGTTCCTTAAGCCAGTAGTACCCACCTCCTAACCCCCCTTCTCTGCAATTATATAAAATCATGGAAGAAAATTGAAACATGCAATATTGTTGTTAATACCATATCTGTATGGAGATCACTGGAATTACTAGCCTTTTTTGCATTAGTTTTTTAAAATTTCAGACAAATTCTTCTCTGGCAAGACTGCTTCATTTATAATCTGACATTGAATAAAAGACTTTTTTCGCAGCACTTTGGTGCTGCTTAAGTACTTACAACCACAATTTGGAAGACACAAAAATGGAAGCTAACCAGATACAGTATATTAGATCAAACTGTGACTTAAAGAAATGACAGCAGCAGAAACATACAGACTCTGATTCCAGACTGACACTTCCGTTTGCATATATATGTTCTGGTTTATTGTGATTTTTTTTATGCAAAGATCTGCAGTGAAGTATCCTACTTAGCCTCAAACAGCTCCTTAATGAAGTTGCATACACTTATGTTTGCAAAACAAATGTTTTATATGTATGTATATGTATGTTATGGCATAAAATTTAAGCTTAAAAATGTGAGCACACAGTGACCTCTAGTGCTTATTGTCTTACCCACTACAGTGCTGGGTTGTTAGTTGAACTAATACCCTTAGCATTGTACCCTCTACACAGCATTTACAGTGACTCCTCCCAGCATTCAGTGGGCCTACGGAGGTGTAGCTGAAAAGCCAGCATGCTTTTTATACACGCATTAGGCAGAATTCACGCTGCTATTCAAGTCAATTGGAATTCTGTAATTTACTTCACATTTACTTAGGAGTTCAGCCACCTTTGATGAACATACCTGTGCCTTGTTGTTATGTTCCTATTTTCTCTGTTTATTGAGGCAATTTATTATAATATGCCTATGCTGATATCCATCTCATTTAAAGATTTCAGTTGTTCCTCGGTACGTAAGAAGTCAATAAAATTTATGAGTAAAGAAACAGTGAAATAGTGTATCAGTTTTCACAATCCATTTTAAAAATAAGGTTTCATCTAAGATTTTCTCATTGACTCGAATAGAGCTATTGGCAGTGAAACCAAATGATGAATCTACTTCATATTTTTATGAAGTTTTCACTGCTTATTTTAAATAGTCCGAATTCTTGCATTGGAGTATAACTTGGTAGTATGTCTTTGGGATCAGTCATTTTTATATTTGGAATCATACTGTGCCATAAAATTTCTGATTTAAGAGGTACATTTATTAATATAAGCATGTTAATTCCAATCATTCTTTATAGTCACAGCAAACTGTTGATTCACGGCTTTCTGCAAACCTATTTCCTGTTTAAAGAGATAATACTGTCAAAGTTTTTAAAAAGTTTTTTTTTAAAAAACAACAACAACAACAACAAAAATAAAACCACAAGCTACCATTTTTTTGAAGTATTTTAGAAGAGATGCTGCTGTTGTGATATTGTGTTTCATTTTGTAATCCCATCTGCTGCTTAGGCCAGATATGCATTTTCTGGATGCAATCTGTTGGTTTCCAATGGTTTACTACATGGTGGGCTCTATCGACAAGTAGGTGAAGTAACTGTTAGAAAACTTAACATTGTAGTGCTCAGTGGTTTGTTTTGTGTATTGTCATTGCATGTTTAAGTGTGCGTTGTATTTGAAGATGATCTATTTGCATGCGTGGTTTGTGTCTGTGTGCTGTAGTTTCGAATTTTAAATTTCTGACTTCTAAAGGATATTGTTAGTGAAAAGTACGACAAAGAATGCAGTTCAGTATCTTCAAAAACAGAACATTACACTTATTTTATTAATACGTATCTAGAAATTGCTAGATAATAGCCCTGATTCTAGTGTCATCCTGTACTTTGTTATGATGTTTGTTTGCATTATAGACTAGGGTTTTGTAAAGATAGCTACAGAATGTAGATAGTACTAAAACTGATGGTTTTGAGTGTGTCCAACAGTCCTCATTTTCTGCTACATAAAGTAATCACCTAGTCCTGTCTTCAGAAGTTCTGCTAATATATATTTGCGTATCTAAGTTTAGCAACATAGTTTTAATGTAAAAATTGGGCAGAAGAGACAAAGACAAACAAGAGAGGAGCAATGGCTCATTAGCATTTTAGTAATCTCCCTTGTATAAAGTGTCAATTCAAAGAAGAAAATGGTTTGCTTCACTACGTAGCTAATATTGAGGTGGGGATGCAAGCCCATAATACTCATTCTCCAGTTGGAAATCAAATAATTTATTTCCTGCCCTGAATTAACAGAATCCAGTTTTTCAATGAAAATTCTAGAGAGTCAACATTATTCAGTTTCAGCCTGTTGTAACAAGCGCTTTAAAACTACTTGTAATAGTGATATGGTTACAGATTTATTTTAGCGGTATCATACTCATTGTGAGATTTGCAGTGATTCTACAGAAATGTTTTTCACTTTCCAGATTTCTTACTCTAAACCAAAAAGGTGTCTGGGGTTGTTAATAGCTACTACTTTTTTTTAATCTCTTAATTCTGTAACAATTATAGAAAGAGTTCATACCAGCAGAATAACTGAATTGACTCAAAGTATCCAAAGTAAAAAATAACCCAAAAACATTTATCATGTTTTTATTATCATGGAAAATTAAATTCTAATAAAATCTACTGAATTTATTTGAAAAAAGAAATCACCAAATCCTTCCCTAAAAGTGTGGTGGTTTTTTTTTTTTTTTGGAGGGTGCGTGTGTGGTTTTTTTTGGTGGTGGTGGTTTTTTTTTTTGTTGTTGTTTTTGTTTTTTTAAGAACTGAATGTGTAAAACTGAAGTATGTAGTCTTTAAAAGAAGTGATTATGCAGAGTTCTCCAATTTACAGTAATACTAGCATGAACTTTTGCACTTTAAATCACTTTAAACTCCTGGTACAATAACTAGTCAGATTCTGTAGTTTATTTTTTGATATCTATTTTCATCAATAACAAGTCTTTTAAAAATATACTTCATACTTATTGTGTTTTCCTAAAAACATTCATACAATCAATAGAAATTGATCATCTTTAGCTAAGAACTACAGCCTAAAATATGCAAAGTTCCTTTCTTATTTAATGTCTGTGGAATACATTCCCAAAGCATTTAAAGATGCCACCTACTACCTTTCAAATATTTAATATATTTGTCCTGTGGTCACCTGGCATTAAATGTCACCAACTTGGAGAGAAAACCACAAAAATAATCATATTTTTCATAATTCAGTAATTATTCGTATTTACCACTCCTTTTTGTTAGAAGTGGATAGCCTGCAGAAAAATACAAAAATCTGAAGCTTGAATTAACTTCATCAAAATATATCATCAAGTAGCAGAAACATATTATACAGTCTTCAGGTATAAATGATGTGAGATCTGTAACTGAACAGATTCCAGTTGTGTAGAAATCTATTCAGTATTAAGAAACACAACTGTTGGTACCTGTGAATTAGAATTACAGTATTCTAAATAAATATTTTTGTAATTCTCGAAATCTTTGAAAATAGCTGAATGTACTATTAAAAAAATAGCTTTTGAGCTTACGCATCATTAAAATGGAGAAAATCTGTTTATTTTAGAATATGCTGTTATTTTCAGAGATCAACTAACAGGCTAAAAAAGCAGAAATAAGTTATTTAGAGAAAGATCAGAGTTCCAAATGTCCACTGACATTGTTAAGAAAAGTCATATAAAATACAGCCCTTCCTTCAAAACATTATCTTATGTATTTGTTTTGGAAGAATATGTATAAAATGTAAAATAAATACCTAGAATTCATATCCTTTCCATTATTCCAAAATTTCAAAATGGATTTATAATAGGATATATATAAACTTAGGAACCTTAGAAGATCAAGAACAAGAAATCAGGATGATTAAGACAATATTATAGATTGGATCAATTGCCAAATGAGAAGCAATTCTAATAACAAAATAGCTTTTCTCTTTGGAAGTAAATAGAATGATACAAACATTTAGCTTTCCAATTTCCCCTGGAAACCATGAAATACCCTTTCTTCTCATTTTCATTTAAGAATTACTAGGTTCCTAGCAGCCTTTGTCATCACAAAAAAGTCCTTCCTAAACTTTTCAAAAAGTACTTAGTTTCTATGGAAAATGTTATTGTTAAAACAACTGAAACATGCTTCATTTTTGAAGCAAACGTAAGGCATGCTGCAAACTGTAGCTTGGTTGTCTGTGATTGTTTTCTGTGGTTGAGTTTTATTGTCCAGCAGGGTGAAAAGTTTTACTGAGGTATAGCTGCTCCTAAAAGCATCAAAGAACACTCCAGCTACATAGATAACTCTAAAAGTGGGGTTTATTAGATGCCCTGTTAAAACCTTTATTAACATTTTGAAACTGAAATGTAATTGTGGGAAAGAGCAACCCAAATCATTTTAGGTCCATTTATTGCCAAAAATAACTACAATGAAGCAAGTTGTTGAAGCACATATGGACATACAGTCTTCCCACATAACTGTTAAAAGCTTATTTTAAAAATTTGAAATAGTTTTATAATTTTCACAAAACGAGAGGGACCATAATAACAACCTACTGAAATGCATTCTGTATGACTTCAGTGAAAATGATTATTCATACTCTATCAGTTCATTAAGATGATATATTTGACATAGACTGTATTGGGAGTTATAGTATGTACATGGAGATGCAGGGAACAAGCAACTCAGCATGTAATTTACCAATACCAGCCATCAGTAGTCTTTTAAGTGTTCCATATTTAAGTGGCTTGTTTGTTTCTTTTTCCCTCTTTCTCTTCACAAAAGCCTAGATGACTTATTAAGATGTGGGATCACCTTTGCAGCTAATATGGTGGTGGTGGACAAAGAAAGTACAATGAGTGCTGAGGAAGACTACATGGCAGATGCTAAGACTATTGTAAATGTTCAAACACTTTTTAGGTAAGAGATTTTTGCACATCTACACACTTTTTTTTTTTTTTTTACACTATCTACACATCTTTGCTAATAACGTGTTCTGTACTTAGATGAGGAACATTTTTGTTTCTTTCTTCTACTTCACTTTCTCCTTATATGAATTTATGTCTTATATGGGCAAACCTTTTCACATAGCAGTAAGTCTTAGCAATAAACTGTCCGTTTCTTGGCATACTGAGGAGTTGGCTTGAAATCTCAGATGAAATTCTGTGCATCCCAAAAATGCATGATCATTTTTACAAGTCAATTTTCAGGTTAGCAGGAAGGGAAAGAAAGCTACTGTTGAAGACTTAGGACCAAAGATAGTTGAGAAAAGACTTTTACTTCAGTGCAGCAGTTTTTCACAGTAATGCTAAAAAAAGTACAAAAAACCAGATCCTTCTAAAGCAGTAAACAATGCATTACTATGAAGTTAATTATGAGTGTTTGCATTTTGAATATCTAGTTTTGAACAAAAATTAGGCTTTTAGACATGTTTGTGCAGTATTGCCTATGACAGCAACATACGAAGAGTCATAAAGGAGTATCTGAATGCAGAGTGAAAAATTACGAGTAAAGAGGTTAAAGAAGCAGTGCTGTGATAAAGAACTAAACAGAGATCTGTTCATTTGAGAACCTCTCCTCACTAATGCCTCACTTAATGTTAAATATCTGAATTCAACAAGTACCAAAGGATACAGGTCACTTTAAACGGTGAAAGAGTTCTTAGTCGCTTAAAAAAAAAAAACGAACCAAAAAACCCCACAAAAGCATATATATACACACTATACAGTCAAGTAGGAAATGCCTCCTTGATATAGGGCTTAAGTCCAGCACCTCCTGTGGCTCATTTTAGTAAGAGTAGGGAAGGACTTATGCTTGACCAACAAGGTTCAGTATCATTTAACTCTACTGCCCTCTTTTGTGTCAAACCTTCCATTTAAGACTGGAGAGAGATGAACAGTAGAAGTCATTGATGCCAGTTTTTGAAAACGAGTGCATGAAAGCAAAAATATTTTTAACAGAGTTTTTTTTTTAATACAACTAACTACGTAGTTAAATGCTGATAGCATTACTGCATGTACTCAAAAGCAGCAAAATCTGTTGCCTAAGAAACTTTAGTTCTGACCTATTTTGAGTTTTTAAATTTGCATCTGATCTTAGCACAGGTATGTGTGTTTCGTAATCACATATTAAATTTAGAAATTATAATTGAACTAACCTGTGCATCATTCAGATGTACTCCATATTGAACTAGGGTATCTCAATGAGGCTTTGGTGTGCATCACTAAGTTTTCCAGAAATACCTTTTACCTCCAAATATAAAACAGAAAAATAAGTTGAATAATAAATAAAATTTACGAAGTACTAGTTGATTTTCCCATATTTGTGTTCTGCCTTGTCAAACACTAAAAATAAAATAAATAAAAAGCTCACAGTACTACCTTACATATTATAGATATCCAACTAGAACTTGCCGTGTAATCATTCAGTTGTCTTGCACAATGCTTACAACTAGATGGCAGCTTTAACTCACGTATGAAGTATATAAATGGTTCAGTATAGTTCTAAGACTGCAAGGTTCGTTTTGCAAACAGCAAAAGAAATCAGAATAAGTACCATGTTTTAAGACTTAATACTACTTTTTCAGAAAACCTTGTAAACTTTGTAAAGTATTGTATTTTATATTTTTTTTCTAATTTTACTTTTCCTAGAACACATACAATACGTTCACTGTATTTTTATGTAATGTCAAAGATGTAGAAAGAGTTAAGCTTTACAAATAGGCATAAGAAAAGGCTCTGCAGAATAAACTACATTCATTACATCAACAGAACAGTTGTAAATTGACTTTAAAAATGTTTGAAATTTTTTTGTTACCTAATAATAGCTAATAATACAAGAAACTAATGAAAAGGAGTCTGGACGTGGTGGAACACAACAGCACTTCACACAAATTGTAGTGTTAAAGAGGGATTTTAAACCCATGGAGTTTTGCTAATGCATGCTGTTCTCAAACATATTTACATCAATGAAGAAGATTCCACTTGAGTCATACCAAGTGAAATCATTCAGAAGATAGAAGCTAATCTAAATCTCATTGATTTGATTGACTCAAATCAACTGACCTCATTAAGGGCTGTGGACAGGCCTGAAAAGATGATGCAAGTGAGCTGTAATACTGTTTGGCCTAGGTTGCCAATTCTAATAAACCTGTTCTGACATTATTCCCCAATTTACATAAATTAATAATCTTGCTTTGCCAGAAGAGTTGTTTCCCCCCTCAACTCCCCTTAAGAGATGAATGCATTGTTTATACCATGACCGTGACAGGGTTATTAGCACCTTTAAGGCTAGAAATTTTTCCATACCAATTAAAATTGTGACACAACACTAGCTTATCTGACTTAATTATAGTTAAAAGGAGTGAAGAAGTGTGACTCAAACAGTCACACCGAATTAAAAAGGAAATTTTTAATCCTTTGGATGAAAAAGAACCAAGTGAAATTTAAAAAAAAAAATTAAAAGTACATGGAGAAATTACTAGTTTGGGGCTGCTGCCTAGAGTTGCTTCTCAGTTCTTGATGTAAAGTAAGAAGCCAACCATTGAGTTCCTATTGATAGCTGTGAGTCCACCTCAGAAAAATAGGTTTCCATAGGCAGAGAATCTGTAATAGGAGCATTTATATTTACTCCTACTTTATATTAATGGATTTAAATGTTGGTGTTTGCAAAATCCTGTTTTAAGTTCTTATTAGCTAACATTTTGATGGCTATGTTTCAAATACTGCAAGAAGTCTATTGATAGCAGTACATCTAATAAGTTAGCAGTTCGACTGGGATTTAGCAATCAGCACCAATTTATAGATGAACCAAATGAGGCATTACGATGGCATTACATAGCTTTCATGGTTTACCTTCCTGGTTCAGGAAAAAACTAAACGCCTCTCTCGCTTGTCTGATTCCCAAATATAAGTTCAACAGCAACCCATGTCTTCCATCAGGCTGATTAAGGCTTTTTCCTCCCAATCTAGTCTTTTATTTATTTGTTGTAAATCAGAATGGAGTAGAAAAGGGGAATCTTTGCACAGAATTTGTGAAGCCTGTCCTGGTGCAGAAAACTTGCAGGAAGTGCATTATTACACCAGGGGCAAGAGGCAATCTGGCTTTGACAACCTGGAAAGTCTTTTCCCCTAATTCTGCTAGAGAGCACTCATAAATAAAGTATGAATTTTACCAATAAAAGATCTGAAACAGATTTCCTAATAGAAATCAGTTTTTATACCTCAGCAATAAACTAAATCCATCTTTAACAGAAACCTAGTAACTTGCAAATTTTCTGCAAGTTGTGTACATTTTATCATTAGATCAGCTGTTTAATTTACTGTTACTCTTAGTTCTAGACATTATACTGTTATTTTTCAAACCTGAATTCCTGTCCTTCAACACAGCAATATAACAAAAATTTCCAACCAGCAGGATCTTAAGTAATTATATACTACATGATATGGAATTAATGCAGAAGAAATCTTTAAGGATTTGAAGAGGAAATTCATTCTTATTCCTCAGAACTTTAACATGTTTGTTAAGCTACTTAATAGATAAAAGTTCATATCTATAGCGAATGATATTCTCAGGATTTTTACTTTTTTTGTATGTGTATGTATATATATATATATATATAAAACACACAGGATACAAATGAAGATGTACCAGAGTTGCATCTCAAGGGTGTGGTTATTATATATTTAATCTGTGTATGCAGACTTTATTTGCTAGGTGCTTAATCTTTAGTAGGACATAGTAGACTTTGTGCAACTACTGCACCATTCAGAATTGTTATCAAAGTTTGACTGTAAAAGCTAAGAAGCTACAGAAATTCCTGAGCATACACAATGCCTTTCAAACTACAGTGTGCACAAATGGACATCATTAAGCGATTCAGATTCTCATCAAGTTTGCCAACTCCATTATCTCATCCTTATATGACCACATTTAATATTTGGTTATTCACAGGGAGATAACTGCTAACATAACAATGGCTAGCATTTCTACTGTAATATGATCGTTAGAAGTCTAAATTTTAGCTTCAGCATACCTAAAAAACTACTGCAATAAGAAGACATTTAACACACATACTAGTAGGTAGTTTTTGAAACACATTTCCCCACATTTAGGCTCTACTGGATTTACTATTTCGGTGAAGTTCTGCCCTACAAAACTGAGGGAAGAGACTAAAGACTTGAGAAAAAGTACCTTGGAATCAATTTAACACTAGCGTACTATGTTCATGTTCCAAGAAAACCTCACAAAAATGGTCAATGAGCACCATTCATTATTGCTATAATATGGCAGAGTTAAGAGCTTTGTGTCAAGGTCTGTTACTCAAGAAAGCAAAGGTCATATCTCACCTTGCTCACATCTTTGCAAGGGAACTTGACCACAGATTTCTCTAAGTCTGGCAAATCCTACTCTGGAGGCGAAACTAGAAAAGAGAGGCTTTGATGGTCTCTCTTTTTTATGAACAATTGATGCAAAAATCCTTTTCATAAAGGAAGTGATACAGTGTAGACATATGGGGACACTGCCACTGTGTGAAGACAAACAGATTTAAAATCCAATTTAAAATCTAGAGGGTCAGGGAGAGGGCAGCTTGTGTGTCAGTATCACTAACCACTGCTCATAGACAGGCTGAAGTAATGGGTTGACAGGAAATTCAGAAAAGACAAACATGAGATACTGAGCACAGGAAGGAATAACCCTGTGAAGCAATACAGGCTGGGGAGCAGCTCTGCTGGGAAGGCCCTGGGAGTCTTAGCAGACAGCGAGCTGAGCATGAACTGACAGTGTGCTCTGGCAGCACAGGCCAGCAACGGCAAGCTGATAGCATCTTGTGCTGTTCTAACAGGAGCATGGCCGGTAGATGGAGAGAAGTGATAATCCCCTTTTACTCAGCACAAGTTATACTGAATCTAGACACTGCATCCAGCCCTCAATACAGCAAAGTCATGGATAGACTGGAGGAAGTTCAGCAGAAGGCCACCAAGAAGGTCGGGGCAGAAGCAGAGACCCTGTGAGAAGCAGAGACAGTGGGAGTTGCTCAGCCTGGAAAACAAGCAGACTAACAGGCGGACCTAACAGCAGTCTTGGAATATATTTAGGAAAAAAAAAAAAAAAAGGAAGCTGAAGCAAGAGAGGTTCAGACTGGATATAGAGAAAACCTTTTTCCTCTTGAGGACAAGCAATCAGTAGAGCTAGACACCCAGGGAGGCTGTGCAGCCTCTGTCCTTGGAGGTTTTCAAGACCTGACTGGATAAAGCACTGAGCAACCCAGCCTGAGCTCGTAGCTGCCCCTGCTTTGAAGAAGGTATTGGGCTAGAGACTTCTGGAGCTTCCTTCCAACCTGAATTATCCTTTTTTTTCTCCTATAAACAGCATCAGTTTTAAATTCAAGGGCACACCTGGAATACTGTGTCCAGTTCTGGACCCCCCTGTAGAAGAGAAACATGGACGTACTGGAGGGTGTCCAGCAAAGCACCACTAAGATGATCAAGGGAGTGAGGCATCTCTCCTATGAGGAAAGGCTGAGAGAGCTGGGACTGTTTAGCCTGGAAAAGAGAAGGCTCAGGGAGTGTCTCATCAATGTGTACAAATATCTGAAGGGAGGATGTAAAGATGGTGGAGAGAGGCTTTTTTCAGTGGTGCCCAGTGGCAGGACAAGAGGCAATGGATCCAAACAAACACAGGAGTCTCCTTCTGAACATAAGGGAATATTTTTACTGTGAGGATGACAGAGCACTGGCACAGGTTAGGCAGAGAGGTTGTCGAGTCTTTCTTTTTGAAGATATTCAAAAGCCATCTGGACATAGTCTTAGATGCCATAATAATCTCAATCATGTTTGCAAGTCTTTGCTATTTAGACCATCTATTTGTATTACCTATCAGTGACATTCTTTTGTTTTTAATGAAAAATGCTCCTTCATGACTGAATCATTTGGGAGAACATGCTTTACAATAGTGAATCACTGGCACTGAGAACTAGAGAAAGTCAGACAGCAGTTGCCATTGCCATTTAGAACTTGCTGATTCTGAAGGTAATTTCAAAACGCACAATATTCCAACCCATGGCCAGTACCAAACAATGACTTTTTTGCTCCTGATAGCACCTTCTGAGAGTTTCTTAGTGTCCTGTAATCATTTTATCTCAGTATAAACAGTATTTCCTAGGTTTGTTTGTGTAGTGAGGGGAAAAAACAACATGCCAGTCATTTGAAAATGATCTGATAAGAAAGCAGAGAGCTTAAGTGATTGTAAAGCAAGAAAATGTAACAAATCAAAATAGCTGAGGGTTCCAGACATTTAAATAGCCTGTTGTATTTTACCATACATCTCTGTCTAAACGGCTGGGTCTGTTTTCCCACTACCTTAAATCCTTATAAGTAAAAAATGACATATCAGTGGTTAAGACCAGTCACAGTGTGGGAGCTAAGTCAGTTTTGCAAAATGCAGTTGATGAATCCAGATGCCCTTAGTTATAGACAGGAGATGCCAGATCATCAGAAGTGCTCACCATTCACTCCCAAATCAAAATAGATTACATAAAAGAGGCTCATTTTGGGTATCCAAAAATTTGAGAACTGAAGATTACTAATTATCTTCAATGTATCTGTACAAAAATTAATATTTTTCTCAGTTTTATATAAAAACAATATTCTGCACAAGGTTTAGAACCTATCTTTTTATCTAGTTATAAAACAAAAACTAAAAATTACCAATGGCCATTTCAGATTTTTAAGTCTCTTGCATGTGCAAACTGATAATATTTATACTAAGGCAATTTTCTAAGTCTATTTTCATGACATGTTCAATATCAATGCAATCTACTGACCATTCCAGAAGAACAGAACATTTCAAAGCTGGTAAAGAATTTCTTCCAGTGAAACAGCTGTGGAAATTAAAACTTTTAAGATGAATTTTCAATGGTAAAAAGCTGAAAAGTCTGGCCTACCGGTTTAGGCATTCTGTTAAGTAATCTACTGATTAGTCAGGATAATCATCATCTCTCCATCCTTTGTGCCATTCCCTCTCTTTCCGTTCCTTCTCGTTAGAAGTGAAACAGGACTTTCCAGTTACATATTATATTCTTTGCCAAAATCTCCATTTTCAAACAAATTATCACGCCTGACACTCCCTTTTACGAGGCTGCTAAACTGGAGTGCAGCAGAGCATTTGTTAACTTTTGGAGATGTTCATTCTCTTAGCTATTGGGATGCCAGTTTTCCCTTGCATATGACAATTCAGACCATATATGCCTGCTTGCCTTTACTGCTGCAGAAGGCAAGTGCATTGTGATGCACAGTAAAAGACAAGGTACTGTTTTGCAGGACCTGAATAAGTAGAATTGAGAATATCACAGACTGTTCAAGTGATACTCTTGTTTTATGCTATGAAAACAGAGTAACTACACACTAGTTATTACCTATCTGTTCAAAGTGATCAAACACTCTAATTTTGAAGGGAGTTGTGAACATTCAGTGATTTGAAAATACCTGAAGTCACAAGCCTGCCAGAAACTGCTAGCTTTCCCATAAGAGCTTTGTACAGATTAAATCTGAATTTTTTACTTCATTTTTATCTGAATGAAACAGAGGCCAGGATGCTTTAGTCTTTAATATTACAATTTTCTATTATCACATGTAAATAAGTACTTTCAGAACCAATCGAACAGCTTACAAATCCGTATCTCATTTTCTTAGGACACTAATCTATAGAGGAAATAACGAGTTCTAGTCCAAATAGTTTAGCATTTATATAAGATAACCTACAAATCTTTTTACATCTGAGATCCCTGGGTGCTGGGGTATGGGGAGGGTCTTTAATGTCAGCTTCATGAAAGTCTGTGTAATTCAGCCAGATCAGGGTTAAACTTTCTACATCAGGGTTAAACTTTCTACATTGTTTTTTGTTGTTATTGAAAGTCTGAAGTATTGTTAACTTTGAAATATTTACATATGCAAAACATTTGTGAGAATATAAGCATATATAAACATATATTTGCTCAGCAGTTTAAATTCCTGAGCTCCCCAAAAGTGCTATAGGTTCCGTATAGTACTTCTAGGCCAGGTTGCTCAGTCTGTAGACACAGAGCATATAAACAGAACTCAAAAAAATCAAATGGAAATAGTACACAAACCAGTTCTGATAAAACGGTAGTTTACATAAAACCAGATAATAAGCAAAGGCTATACAGTGCTGCATTTTTTGTTGTTTCCTACCATTTTAGAAATAAATAATTAAAACTTCTGGGAATTAAGTGGCTCCTTTCTAGCATTTAAATAGAATATAAGGTCAACCTTTGAATGTGTGTTTGCTTCTTTGTGAGTTCTACAGAGAATATTTGTAAAGTTCCCTCTGCTATTATACCAGCTTTTCATTGTGCCAAAAAAGGCCACAGTTTTCAGGCACTTAATTAAAAACAGGGACATAAGCACAAATCATAGCATTATATAGAGCCTTACACTTGCAAGTTGTTGTAATTAGAGCTATAACTGTAACATTCTTTTAAAATACAGGTTGTTCTCAAGCCTAAGCATTATCACAGAACTAACTCACCCAGCCAATATGAGATTCATGCAGTTCAGAGCCAAAGACTGCTATTCTCTTGCTCTATCCAAATTGGAAAAGGTAAGGAGATTTGCCTTTTTCCCCCCAGTGTAAATGTTACCATATTAACACACTTTATGATTTTGTAACAATGCTTTCAAAAGAAGGGGAAACAGTGAAATCATTTTATAGTTGTAGCACTAAAGTTCCCCTCCCTGAATTCTACCTTCATTTAAGACTTAAATTTGACTTGAGTTCTGTCATTTTATAATATTATTCTGCCAACCCTCTGGACACAGAGGTAGACACAATTTAATCAAGGAAAATTGAATATATCTGGATAGCTGAATATTTAGAGCTAATAGGGTTTTCCAAGAGGCTGTCAGGCAATTTATATGGAAAATATTTTAATTTACTGAACACTTAAAACATATGCATCTCCTAGAAAAACACATTTTGTATTCTAATTTGATTTAAAGGCACTGTAATTATATATCCTGTTAACATTTCCATGCATCTCTATCAGGTATTTGCATTATCTTGACAGTTTAATATCACCAATTATTCTCTTTCATAGGACAGTTCTACTGACGATAAGGATAGAAGCACTACTTCAGTGCTAGATAAACCCTTTGTATTCCATACATTCCAGTGTATGTGTCGGCATTTTCAACCTATGGAACAGGGAGGCCATAGGGAGATAAGTTTAATTTAATTTGCTTAGGAACATGTGATCCCATGCTTGTCCAAAATACTATTGCTAAAATTTCAGATGGAGCATGGGAAGTAATTTCAGGCATCTGTTTAACTTGGTAAATTCCAGAACAGTCCTCTTTTTCCACAAATCTTAGTTGGTGATCTGACCTACCTCTGCAGTGCACAAAACTTTGAAAAGTACTTTCTTGATCTTCCAGGCCATATTCCGAGTTACTTTTTGGGAGTAAGAAGTGAGACAGATAGTATCACAATGCTAGTCTTCAAATACGGTGATCTTTCACTCCAGTTACCTTTTTTTTTTTCCCTTTGTCTGTCTGATATTAATCTAGGTGTTATTGCAATGTTCTCTCACATAGCCGCCCGTTCTCTTCACCTCATATCTTAGGTATCTTAGCAAATTTAAGTTCATGCTAAAATCATTTTCATTATACAGAATTAACATACAACTTCCATTTTCTAGCCATACAGTAAATGTCCTAGATTCTGGGGGTAAATCCGAGATTTGAAATATTTTCACTGTTCACTGCATAATGTTGGCATAGTGCTGACATACGCGTTCATCTTATACATTATTTAATGGAAAACAACCTTTTCATACAAGCTTATCTTCACAGGCCAGCTCCCAGTGTCTTAGACAGGAATGGAATTGTGTAAACT
Organism: Chauna torquata; assembly: GCA_013399475.1. Taxonomy (NCBI): domain Eukaryota; kingdom Metazoa; phylum Chordata; class Aves; order Anseriformes; family Anhimidae; genus Chauna; species Chauna torquata. The sequence goes on from VXAL01016964.1 coordinate 25,857, forward strand.
CATCTTGCTTAGATGAGATAGAATAAGTTTTATAAGGATCAACCTTTAAATGAGTTGACTATCGAGCTTACATTTTGATCATAAGATGCAAATACCTAGGTGATATTCTGTGATTTCTTGGCCTTTGCTTGAAACAGAAGGAAGGCTTAATTTCATTTAGGTGGTATTCTGATTTAAACGTAAAATGAAGAACTGTCAAGAAGCTAGACAAATTATTGCAATGAGAGGAGCAGTTTGCATTGGGAGGCACATTTTTCATTTGTATTATGCCACTCCCACTATCCCTAAAGGTTTTCACCTGTGATTCCTTCATTTTAGCACTCCCTGAATGGTAATTGCAGGAAGAATAAGCTTGAATCGGCTGGAATCATGCATTGCCAATTTATTTAGGGCATCAAGTGCTAACAGCTGAAAGGCCTTCAATATTGTGTTTCACCTACTGCAATTTTTTTTTTTTTTCCCCCCAAAAATACATACTCCCTTAATCCATGCAGCTTAATGACAAGGGAAATAGGAATAACTTCTTTCCCAGTATGTGGTATCTACAGTTGCTTCTGGACTACTCAATGGACAGTAACTTACCTGCTTCAGTGCACTGAAACCAGGATTTTTATCTCAGTTCTCTTTCTCACGTTACACATGCTCCTTCCTCCCCCCACCCCTCCAAAGATACTGCAAATAATTAGAAATATTATAGCTTCTTCTGTATCTTTATTAATTTATTGTGCAAATGCAAAGTCGTGAACGTAGGTTGGAAGCTGAACAGTTAATTAACTTCCTATTCAAACTATGCTATGCTGAAATAGCAGTAGATAATTATCTTAAAAGGAAGAACATTTTCTTCTTTGCAATTGAAGTTGCCTGCTGTTGGTATTTCCCATTCATTCTATCTTAACATTTGTAGGGAACGCTTCACAGGTGGTGCTGTAGTTCATTAGGTATTGTAGAACTCCCTCATGCAAAATCAAAGGCAACTAAAAACTTGAGTGAAAATTGTCTAATGCAGTCAAATGTACTGTTGATTATTATTTCTACATTAAGCCTCCCATTTTCAGAAAGACTGCAAAAGTCAGGCAAGTTGCCTTCAGGTAGCACTCAAACACACATGCAAAATTGACTTTTCAACCTAATGGGCTGCAGAAGAAAGATATGCAAGTCAGAGGCAAAGTCCATCTGCTGTTACAGCTGCAACTTTCCTCATTTTAAAAATAAATAAATCTGAACACCAAATTCAGCACTGACATAAGAGAAAGCAGTGGCCCTTTTATACAACAGAGAAAAGGAAAACAAAACACTCACGGTCTAAACTTAAAACTTAGTTCTCCATTTGTCTTAGCTAAGAAAAAAATGAGGTAACCACTCCTTTCTTGAAAAGGTTTAGAATGCCCTGGATAAGATTTAGAAAACAATCAAAAATCATAGAAAACTAAAGTCTAAGTAAATATCGCAGGTGTCAATGGAAAGATAAAAACTCTAAACTTTACGTGATCATTTTAATATATGTGCAAATTTGCATATCCTTTCATCACACCAATACTCTGATTTTGTATCCTCTATAGGAATAAGTATTTACATATTAGATGAGGAGAAATCTGTAAGGGATATCCCAGCGTATTTGCTGGAACACACACAAAGGCAGGTTGCTTTTTTTTTTTTTTTTTTTTTTTAAAAAAAGTCACTTAAAGATAGGGCACTCAGTCTCTATTTGTTTTTAACACTGTCCAGCTTTTAAACAGATTTGAAGTAACATTAAATAGCAAGCAGGAATTATATATGGGTAATAAAAAAATTGATCGGTGCCTCTTAGATGGTGTAAATCTAGTACTTCAAGTAGATCTGTAATGATTTAGATCAGCTGTATCTCTGACTAAAACCGTATAAATAATTAGCTTGCATGTTTTGTTGTTGAACTGACAGATCTGTAGAAAGCTGTTCCAGATCAACAGCAGAAAATGAATCTGTTCTTGCCAAAAAGGTAGAACAGAAACCATTAAGAAAATAGTCCAAAACATCGTAAACTATTCCAGCGGTGAAGCGATATTGATCCAAAATCCCTTATGTCAAGAAAGGGACTATAAAGAGGTTTCCGTGACCAGATTTTAGTCGTATCGCACATGGGCAACAACCAGCATTTACCAAAACTAACCATGCTCTTGACTGTTCTCTGTAATAAGCCACTCAACTTAGTCATATTTATCTGTTCTGGGATGACCCCAAAACTGTGCATCATACTATATCCTTGTACGTTCCTTACAGCAAATTTGGTATTATGCGATTGGCATCATAGTGTTAACTGTCATGAAGGACTGTGTATTTATTTATATCATAATTTTACCTTTTTACTATTTAAAAAGATAGGAAAGAGGGAAATAAAATGAAAACATTATGAACTTGACCTGGGCAGATATTCCCTAGTATTCTGTCAATATGCAAACCCCAAAGGAAACAACTAAAAATTAAATTGCCTACATGGAGAAAGCATGGCACATGCTAAGAACTTTCCAAAACCGTGTGTTACTGTTTTCTAAGTAATAACAAGTGTAATTCTGAAGTTCGAGACTTGAGCAAAGCCACAACCATAAGGAGAAGACTGAGGATGAAGTGAATAACTCCATCTGTTGATATCTGTCTTAAAATGTCATCTATATATATGCAGTTCTACAGGATGCACTTTTGCCATAATCTTTTACTTATGTTCCTAGAAATGATCTATGCTTTTTCTTTAAGTAGTTATAACCCCTTTCTCATGAATTCCTAAAAAAAAGTGTCAGGGAAGGAGCTGCTGGGCATCACACATGAAATAAAACAGCTGGAACATTGATACATTTCTGGCTTCTACATCTGCAGTATTCTCTGGAAAACCAGAGAGTCTGCAGGTAATAAAGCAAAACTTCAACATAATATGCTTGAGTAAAAATTCTATTTCTCACAAGTCTCTTTTAAGCAAGAATAAAGAAAAAGCAAGCTTGTAATAAAAGAAGAAAGGAAGCAATATAAGAAATTTAATATAAAGGGAAAAAAAAACTTCTAAGGTTTCATTTTAAAATAAACCAAACAGGACGTCTGCATCTATCTTCAGAATTTTGGATACAAAACAAATTATTCCCCAAAAGGCATCTTTTGCCTTTTCCCATTTTTCTTGGCACAAAACCAGAATCTGCAGCAAGTTTCTCTCAACAGATGGAAGGATCAACACAATACCTCAGTCACATGATTTGAGGACAGTCACTTCACAGTCAGTTGCCTATAAAATTTTATGACATGAATCTAAAAGAATTTAATGTATTGTATGTTATAGAATGGATGTAGCTTTAATTTTGAAGTATTTGTTGTAAAACAAGTTTACGTTTTCTGTAATTCACACACAGGTTTTCATTCACAATAGCAATTGAAGAAAAAATATCTTCTACTTCGACTGCGCTAAAAGAAAAGCATTCAAATACATGACCTAGAGCTACAAAATAAATACATAAGTTCTTGTTTCTGTGGTTATTTGTACCAGTAAGTGCAATGGTATTTTTTTCTAGGTAAAAGTGCTCTTTGTACAATTAGACTGCTGCTTTCTTCAATTTTGTCTGAAATACACAGCTTGCTAGAAACACCCCTTTACTGTTAAACCTGAGCACGTGTGTATGCACGTGTTTGTATACGAGCATTTCTCATGGTGAAGAAAAATTAAGAGTCATTGAGAAAGAGAATAAAAATGCAGAGCATTGCTCCAACCAGACAGAAACAAAAAATAAATTAGGAGAAAACAAACTTAACCAAAACCAAGCTTTTTTTTTTTTTTTTCCTGTGCAAGACAGTAGTCCTCACCTTTCCCTTGCTTGTGTCAAGATTGCAGCTCAATACCTCTATTTGGCCTGAAGCTTTGCAGAAGCAGCGTAAATCTTAATGAACATGAATCATGAAGGGCAGATTTAAACTCCGAGTTAAACACACTGAATTTATTAAGCAAAACAACGTATATGGTATTTCTTTCTATTGATTCAACAGGAGAAGCAAGTCTACCAGATGCTTTTGAAATTACATTAAAACAAAACAAACAAAAAAACCCAACTTACGTACCTGGACACCTGCTTCTCTGGTTGTTCATTTAAACTATTGATTTTGCTCCTTTAAACTGACATCTCTGCTGTGCTTTTAGTGATTACATTCTTCCAGAAGAATAATGCAACTCAACCTGATATTGTAATGCCAAATAAAATTGATCTTACCCTTACAATGCAAGAGTATTATAACCACAATAATTCTTAAAATTCTTGTACTCTTGAAAGAGTATGTAATTTAAGGAACAGAGAATACTTTACTAGATTTTTTTTTTTAAGCAGGTTATAGGTTTTAAGAAATATGTACTCCACACAAACACCTGTAAATAACACCTGTGGACAGGGTAATGTCGGTTTGAGTTAATGGGCTTATAGTATAATTCCCGTATCACAGTTATACTTAACAAACAATGAAGTTCTACAAGAGTGTACGTTCTCTCTTTTATGGCTGAGTGACATAAAAGCACTAAGAAAAGAGGATTGTGACCTTATAGAAGAAAGAAATACAACATACTTCTTTCCATTTAGCTTTGGTATGCATACCTGGTTATTTAGCAAGCTGGTTATTGAATTGTTTCTAGAGTCTATGCACAATGTCCAGCCTACTAATGTGAGTTTACAAGTATGAAAAAAATAAACTGAATAATATAGAAATAAGATCTTGGGAAGGAAAGTAAAGCTGAACATGTTAACTGCAATTCTCTCCATGCTGATGACTAGAAGAGCACTTGTGGTAGATAAACACTGAGACGTGCATGTAGAAGAACAGAGAGAGGTCTGCTTATTAGTAATTTACCGTAATATGATTTTTTATAATGGGCCTGCAGCTTTAGTCTTGACCTGTCTGCTGATTAGGGAATAATCTGCTTTTTTGTGGAACACTTAGCTGCATTCGTGCTGACTAGCTAAATAACAGACTTCAACAGTTAGCAGAGCAGTTCACATGGCAGAGGTCACAGTGGGAACCCAGAAACTCTGTTCCAGGCAGTGTGGGACTGCACAATGACAGAGATGACACAGCAGGCCTTGGTCCCCCCCCAACAGCAGCTGGAGAAGACCCTGCAGCAAATCAGTGATCTCAACGCAGCCAGAGTTCTGGAGGCCAGTTTCCGTCATTCAGGTAGTGCTTGGTATGGATGTACCTTGTGAGTTAACAACTGGTTGTCATGACTTGAGTCACTGGTAGCACTTTGCTTTTTAAGATTCTGGGTCCCTCTTTGAGGAACAAGAGCTGCTAGTGAGAGATGCCATTGTTTGGCAAAGCGAGTTAGAAGTATCTTTGCCAACCTGGTCAGCAATGAGTTACGAGTTAACAAGTTGCATTGGTTTATATCACACTGTCAGGTGAGTACCAGCTATAGCTGAGGAAGAGTAGGATATGTGACTTTTTACAGTAATGCCATCATCTAAGTACACATTTAAATTTGGGGATGCTTGTTCCATTCCAGACCATTTTTGCCCTAAAATAGCATAATTCTAACAGCAAATTCTAGTATTGGTTGATCAGTAAGTTTGGAATCAACGAAATAGTGAAAATTCCAATACAAGCCAGCAGTATTTGTTCAGAATATAGAGAATGCTTGGAATAAAAAAACAAAAACAGCAACAACAAAAAAAGCACACAGATAATTACATTTTATTTCCCTAAAATTTTGAAGCCCCTTTTACCTGAAGAGATAGACAGAGGTGACATTTTATAGAGGATGTATTAATGACATTAAGAGTTACTTTGAGTATTTTTATCAGGAAAGCTTTTTTTTTTCCCTTGACATCTTTTTCAACTCTGCTTATATGAAGCCGTATCAACAGGTACAACCAGACTAACCAGCACTGACAAACAGAGGTTACAGCATGCTGCAATTCAACAGAAACACATTTGGATGATGCACTAGTTAGAGTGGACTGCTCATTTGTATATCACAGAATCAGAGCATGGTTGCAGTTGGAAGGGACCTCTGTAGGTTATCTTGCCTGAGGCCCTTCCTCAAGTAAGGGTCACCAAGAACAGGTTGCCCAGGGCCACATCCAGATAGTTTTAGGATATCTCCGAAGAGGGAGGCTCTACTACCTGTTTCACTGCTCCATCATCCTCACAGTAAAAATGTGTTTCCTTATGTTCAGAAAGAGCCCCTTGTGTTTCAGTTTGTGCCCATTGCCTCTTGTCCTGCCACTGGGCACCACTGAAAAGAGCCTCACTCCACCTCACCATCTTTACATCCTTCCTTCAGATATCCCTTCAGATATTTGTACACATTGATGAGACACCCCTGAGCCTTCTCTTTTCCAGGCTAAACAGTCCCAGCTCTCTCAGCCTTTCCTCATAGGAGAGATGCCTCAGTACCTTGATCGGCGTAGTGGTGCTTTGCTGGACCCCCTCCAGTATGTCCATGTCTCTCTTCTACTGGGGAGCCCAGAACTGGACACAGTATTCCAGGTGTGGCCTCACCAGTGCTGAGAAGAGGTGCAGGATCACCTGCCTTGACCTGCTGGCAACACTCCTCCTAACACCCAGAAGACCATTATCCTTCTTTGCAGCAAGGACACATTGCTGGCTTATGTTCAACTTGGTATCCACCAGAACCCCCAGGTCCTGTTCTGCAAAGCTACTCTTGAGCCTGTTAGCCTGAAGCATTACTGGTGCATATATGCGATGGATATGTCTCAGTTCCAAAATACATAACATTTCTGTACTTTGAGAATACATCTTATTCTTCATGACAACTCTGAACTGAAAGCTTGATACATCCTCTCCTTAAAATAGCAAAATCATTTCCAACCTGTAGTTTTACTCTCTAATAACTGAAGGAATAGGAAGCACATTGGTGTGATTTCTCTACACAAGTTGTGATAAGAAAAAGGAATAACTGTAGTTATGTTCTTCTGCTTCCCTTCCCTAGAAGCATCAGAACAATAAGTTTCTGCCCTAGTCCATGTCTGATCTCCTCTCACATTCTCTGAAATACTGTTCCTTCCCTTTTGAATCAGATCAAGTTCATGTTTCATGTTCATGTTCCTAGTAGACTTTCTGGACCTGAATGAGAGTCTACTGTCAGCACTAAGAAATTTGGATCAGGAATAACAAGAGCTTTGCTTTAAGCACAGTTGAAATCCCTCAATCTTTGTTTAAAATGTTCTGGTAGAAAGTGCCCATGCAATTCCAGATGTGATGACTGAAACAGTGTATGCATTAAAAAAAAAAATCTTTCAACCTGAAAAACTGTAAGTACTGAACACAGATGCTACATATTTGTGGAAACTATATTCAGAGTAAAGGGATTTTTGTACTTTTGGTCTCTTTCATTGGTTTGATATTGTAAACCTTCCAAAAGCAGCACTAAAATTATTATTATTATTATTTTTTTTTTTAAACTTCTGTACAGAAAGAACGGGAGAAGGGATCTAATTTGGCATTTATGTTTCGACTGCCCTTTGCTGCTGGCAGGGTTTTCAGCATCAGTATGTTGGACACACTGCTGTATCAGGTACTGTGAATAACAATGTGCCTTCTCTTAACAGAGACGTGTTGTTCCCATCCATTTTATTGTACTTGTCAGATGATCCTGTTTTTCTACATGTAAGACATTGATGTAGGTGTCTGTGCCAGGAGCCATCAAAGGCAAAAGATCATGGAGCATGTTCCATGTGACAGTGCTAGTTTAGTCATCAACCCAAAAATTACTCTGTCCTTGAATGGATTCTGTTTTTGAACAGTACAATACTGGTTGTGAAGCTCTCCACGGTTCAGACAAGATGGATAGTTTTGATACAAACTGTATAAAATACACATTATGCAGACTGCTAACACTTGTACTCTGCAACAAAGAGTCAGCGCCCATTCCCACAAAGTAGTGTGTCTAACCACAAAAATCAACAGAAATATTTACATGAGTATTTTACTAGCCATCTTTATTTGCGGATAGGGGCCTCCTCATTGTGTCCTGTCCTCTTCTTACTCTTGCCAAGTAGACCTCCAGATGATCAGCCATCCCACTTTAAAGCCAAAGAACTAGTTGCAAGTTGTGTTCTAAGAAGGACTGATAACCTGCCTTGAATGCTGCCCTACTATACCTAAGAAGAGGTGGCAATGAACAGTCCTACACAGTTAGCACAGCACACATGGCCCTCTGATTCCAGCAGCCCAACTGATAAGGAGGAGAAACATTCATGGTTTTAGCTGATCTAATGTCTGTTCCTGGTCTTAGCCTGCACTTCTACATTTAGTTTGATTAGTCATCACTAATTTCTGCCTTTCTACCAATCAGCAAAACACTTTTGTTAGAGCCGCAAGCCTGACCTGAAACAAATCTACCTTAAACACTACCTGGATCAGCGTAGGCAAATAGTGCCAGTTTGAATTAAAATAACACCATCCCTCGCCTTAGCATTACTGACTACTCAGTACTGCAGCTCCATCTAACATAAGACAGCATTTTGTCTGCACTGAACATAGTTATTATAATTTCAGAACTAATAAAGCTAACACCTTACTTTCATTGATGTTACATCTACATGCATTTTAGTTTTCAGGCTGCCTCATTATGCCTTAGTCTCTTTGAATCCTCTATGGACATTGCATACATATGCAGAACCAAGTAAGACTTTTTTTCCTGTCAGCAGATTCAGCATGCATAAAGAAATAGCTATTTCTACAATGTTTATGATACTTAAAAGATAGAGATTGATTTTAAACACAGATGTACATTTTCTTCAGAATTCACACATGGTGCATATGGTTACCTGCTCATCTGTTCTTTAAAGCTTTTTTCTTTCTTCTCTGTCTCTCTTGTTAAAAATCTTGCAGTCATTTGTGAAAGATTATATGATCTCTATCACAAGACTTCTGCTGGGACTTGATACCACACCAGGATCTGGGTTTCTTTGTTCTGTAAGTTTAAAAAAAAGTATATTCATTATTTTTATTACAACATACCAAAGTATATTCTGTACTGTCTGCAAAACACCTCTACTTTCTTTGTAGACCAGTTGCTTTTGTGAAAGTCCAAGAAAGGCCATCTGTTTTGTTTTTCAACAGAGGAGAAGACAGGAAAAATAGGTAGAAAACATGCCTGGTTTTAGTTATTTCTAAAGCAAAAACACTCCCTTTCTACCCCCGAAAACACAACACATTCTATAAAGCACAAAGGAAAACAGGAAAGACAGGAAAACACAGAAGTGAAAGAGTGAAAGAGTTTTTTTTTTTATTTTTTTTAAATGTGGATGGCAGTTCAGCAACCAATTTTAATAATCAAGTATATCAAAAACAGGACACTATCTATATTGTACAGCCTGGCTAGCACTTACACTCAATGCTGTTTCAGAACATGTTTCCATCATTGGTAGTGAAGGGCAAAATTGGATTTTGCATAAATATCTTAACTGAAATCATTCAGTGTATGTCACTGAAGTTCAAAAGTCATCTTGTTCATGTGTGTCAATGCTCTCCATACAGAGTTAAATATATTTAAGTGGGTTAGTCCATCCAACTTTGTTCTCTGCCACACCCATCAATGGAGGTAGCAAACAAATAGAGTTATTGACCAGTTGCTTTCTGGGGAAGTATAAAGAATTGCAGGCTCTTGCTCTCAAAAATGAAGATCTTTGCTCTAATCAATGTTGGTTGAAGAAGTTTGTTTTTTAAAAAAAAAAACACAAAAAAACACTTCAGTGTTGGTCAGTCGTTAAACTTTGTTACAGTAAATACCAGTTAGTTGAATCTCTGACAAGGGGCCCACAAATACCTTGAAATGCAGCTTGTGTAAGTCATGAAATATTTGAAATTAACTTAAGAATTCTTTCTTATGCCGTTTATGCTTTGTGTATTGCTTTCTCCTCCTTCTTTCTCCCCAAATACTCAGCCTGTGGTCCGAAGAACAGTTATCTAGCTACATTCAAAATATTTGCTTGTTCTTCCATCTGTCCATCACCGGGTTCTTACTACTGCCAATATTTAGTTCACTCTTTTATATTTTATTCAGATATGAACACTGGATTAGGGATACCATATAAGTTTCCAAGTAATTTTAAAACAAGAACAGAAGTCATTCCATAAGACTAAACCATTTGCACTGCAATGTCTCCCAAACAGAGAACAAAGGAACAGTGTCTACAAACTCAATAGAAATTCCGGATTTATTGTGTATGAAAGGTGCAATACTACAATATGATCATTACCAGCTAGCATTTAGTTTTCAAAAATTTTCAAGAGTAGTAGAATGAACAAATGATAAGCCCTCATGAGTTAAAGTTTTCCTTCCTATTATTATTTGTTCAGATGAAAATCACAGAAGAGGATCTATGGATTAGGACATATGCCAGACTATATCAGAAACTTTGTTCTTCTACAGGAGACATTCCAATTGGAGTCTATTTGGATTTGGTTACAGGGTATACAAGATTCTTTGGTCCTCATAAGAATCTGAACGACTTAAAGAATATTGGGGATGCCATGTCTGCAAACGCACTTAATTTCAACCCACCAAAGTTCTCCCCTGTCCCTCTGCCAAAATGTATACAGTCAGGTTAACACAAGGCCCAGACTGCATGAATATCCAGACCCAGTCTGTGTAGAGATTTTTATTCCTGTGCTCATCTAAAAGAATTGGCTAACTAAAAAGAAAGTACAGCTCAAGCACAGGTAGGACAAGCTATGATAGCTAGCTCCAGTCTGAATTGGCTTGTAGTGACTAACAGCAATATCCGTAACAAGCTGTATGACCTGGTCCTCTATCAGGTGTGACAAGAACGTCACTACTGTATCCCCAACAGGTGCCATTTCAGTATTTACATGAATTTCTAACTAGAAATGAACTAGAGAATAAAATGTTATCAAAAATATTATGGGATTTCTTTAAACTTAGCTGTCAAAGTGTTAATTTTTTTAATATATGTATGTCTGCCATATAAATATATATATTTCTCCCTGTGTGTGCGTGTATACACACACATATAAACGTAGCTACTCTGTTTCCTGACTGTATAACATACATGCTGGTGATGGTACTATGTTACTGATTTTTCATTTTTTGTTTGTGCAGCTTTTCTCTCTCTCATCCGTAAGCAGTTTGTTTACATGAGCGTTAATACTGCCGTCTCATTAAACCATGGTTCAAATATAGCGCTAATTTGCAACACAATGAACAAAAACTTTCTGCTTTCTTCTGAAATACTGTCTCAGAGTTTATGGATTTTTTTGTGAAAAAAATTTCATTTGTGAAAGCCTCCCCCTTCTAAATAAGCATGGGAGTCTTCCCTAACCTAGCTCTTCCCCAGGATATGTAGAAGCATCTCACCTAGCTCTGCTTCTGTGGTCTTTATGGGTAGATACTTAAAAATGGAGAGATGCTGAAAGCTGTAATCTTTCTGCAAAGTTATTCCATTGTTAAAGGAATTTTCAACTAATTTCACAAACAATATTAGTGTGAGCTATCATTTTAGCTTTTCAATATATTAAACCAGAAAACAACCTTAAAATATTGTTTGATGAAGCCTTTAAAGTGGAGGTTAGAGAAATTTAAATTGCTAATTTTTGTCAGGAATGGTGAACTTCTAACCATAAATTGAAGGTTTCTAACACAGAACCTCTAAAGTGCATATCAATTTGATTTTAAATAGACATATAAAGCTTAATTTGTATCGCACATACCTTGGAGCTGGCAGTTAATAGTTAACTTGATTCACAAGAACAAAATATTTCTATATGTATGAGTTCTTTGAAACCCCTTTTTTGTACTATCCAGATGAGAAGCCCTCACTTCAC
>VXAL01016969.1:11450-32784 GCA_013399475.1 Chauna torquata
TTTCTACATTCAGATTTTAAACAATAGTATGCATCGCAAAGGATTCACTGTAACATTAGTTGCCTTGGTTTTAGAACAGTCTTTGAAAGCTCCAAGGGATGGTGTTGTATGGTACCACTGTATTGATGGTAGTCTCCTTGTGAAGGAGGAGGAGTGGATCTTGCTCATTAAGCATAAAATGCCTTACTCCCACCTAGGGGAAAGAACATTAAGTTATGGCTCCCTAATATGTAAGGGGACGTAAACACACAAAAAAGCAAAAACATCAAGCCTGTCCTTTTACGTCTTGTATATAGACAGTACAGATTAGGTCATCTTGGTTTAGCAGACAGTTAATGACTTCTCATAAAATTAATCTATTCTGGCATGTAGAACTACTATTTCCTGTGTGCACTCCATTACCCGAAGAAGGTGAACCTTGCCACGATCCTTCAAACAGACTTCTCAACCTGATCACCTGGGAACTGGAACCTGATGGAGTACTTGAGCGATGTCCTTGTGCAAGTGGCTTGATCTGCCAACCTCAGAGGTAAAGATCAAAACTGAGCAAGTAAACTGCTTGAAATTTTTGATAGGTTTCTCTAATAGATATAGAACTTCCAGATTCTTTCACACTAGAGTGTTTTGCTGACTTTTCTCATCAGTAGCTTTGAAACTTTCTCAAACTTACTGCTTGGTCCCACACAGATGTGCCTAACTGAGTTTGGCAAAGCCTTATTCCTCATGTGAATGAAGTTTGTGTATCAGGCTGGTACTGCTTTTTAATCAAAAAAAAAAAAGTACTAACACCTGTTTAGAAGTATCATTCCGATTTCATTCTCCATGTATAGCTCTTGTCCACCAATTTTCTCTATTAAATTGGGCTTCTAGTAGATGTTTAGCTTGCTTACGTAACATATAAAGACATTTTAATACATGCAGTAGGTATGAACAGGCACATTTTGTAGTAACAATCAGCTTTGCAGGTCATTTCTATCGTAACAAAAAAGATAACTTTGCTTACACTTTCTTCAGCTTTGAACTAGCCCGAGAAGCCAGTTTCCCTACAACTGACTTAGGATCTGCTATTCAGATTTGAAACATTTCATACTGTACAGACCTCTTCAGCATCACTATGAGTTTCATGGGATACAAAGCAGATTGACTCCATATTTTTCTGCTAGAAGCTAAAACTTCTAATGTCATGGCTTTAACATTCTTTAAAATGACAGTTATTCGCATTATCAACAATTTCATTAGGAGAAACTGAAATCACTTGTTTTGCACTAAAAGCATTTTTGGAAGACCTACATGTTACCAGTGAAATAAGCTCTCCAAGTTTGTTGCTACACTGCTATTTTCATTAGATTAACTTTTAACGAGACAGCAAAGCTGATAGAGATGCAGATTGTGTGTAGATTAATTTCTCTCCTTCTGTGCCCAACTCTTTCTACTTGTTATGCATGAGAAGCAATTGGATAATATTGTTTCACACACGTGATCTAAGGAAACAAGCTGAACTGATCCCGTCCTTTCAGCACAGAAATTTCAGTTAATGTGCAAGTACCATTAATCTCAGTGAAGGTATGTCAGCAGATACCATGTCTAGTAAGGAGAACATTGCAGATAAGGATACAGAAAAACAGAAATCAGTTAGTGTGAATGTAACTGAACCATCCAGCAATAGCCACAAATGTGATCTGTTCAGGGTTATCACAAATACAGAAATACTGTGCATACCACCTGCCAATGACTCATACGGACAAGATAATGCTGCTTCTGTGAATGTACATGGTGAATTTGAAGGTTCAGAGAATGTATTTTTTATTAAAAGAAACAGCCCATCTCTGCTTTAAATGACCCTTGGCTGAATGTTATTAGTGACTGACTGATAAACAGACTGAAAATATCAGGTCATATCCTAGAGAATATGGATAGTTTACCCACAAATGAAAGTCTTACAACTTCTAGAAAGCAAAACACGTAAGAATTTGAAACGTATACAAAATAAGCTTTAAGAACATCTCTAGTTATTTACCCTTTGTTTCCAGTGAAAGAGACTGCAGCTCTAAGCAGTTGTTTGTTGAGGGGTGCCTGGCATAAGCGGTAGTCACCTTGCACTCTGTAACAGGGACATGTGGCCCCCTACTGTCCCATGCAGTGCAAAGAGACAGTAGATGCATAGTGATCAAGTTTTATTCCCCTGCTAACAAGTATAAATCAGTCTTTTTCCCTTTAAGGTTCCTACATCACATGTGGGATGTTTGTTTGCAGGTAACTGTAGCCGCTTTTCAAAAACAACAGCAAATACAGCCATTGCACTATCCTATTTAGAACCAAATACATAATATGCAGTTTTCTCAACTTCACAATTTGATGATAAACACTGACTTTTTCTGCATTCCTTTTAAGCTACAGATCTTAGCTTGGTATTATAACATTAACAGAAAGGACCAGTCATGATTTCTTGTGGCAGAGGGGACATCTTGTGCCCAAATACCAAACATGTTTTGCTATTAGGAACTTGGTTCTAGCTCTGTGTATACAAATCTCATCTTTAACTCTCCAGCTGCCAAGCATGTAAGAATCAGATGTTTATAAGGTCATATATGGTGGATCTGACAATTTTATGCATCTGACATGCTTTCATGTGGGGAGGGAATGAAAAAGAACATGAAAAGAGCTATATGACCAGTTGTCTTTCTTTTTCCAACAGCCACAGTACTACATTTGTGTGTGAACTGTCCTCCAATGAAACCAGAAATAATGAAAAAGAAGATCCCTTAATCATGGATGAGATGCCATTTCTCAGTTTAATACCCAGAGATATTCTTTCTGATTATGAAGAAAGCAGTGTCATTCAGGAAGTGCGTAAAGAATTAGAAAATCTGGAGGAACAAGCAGGTTTGAAGTCCGAGCCTGACTCAGCTCATGACCTGTTTTTGGGAGATGAAATATAAAGTCCAAATACTAGACAGTTTAGTTAGTTATTTCTAGAAATTTTTGTCTAGTGTCTTGCTTATGTAAACCCTAAACACATACTGCTGGATAGAAGTGCAATAAACATCATCTTCAATGAGCATCCTTTTCTGTGCACCAAACCTGCATGTTCAAATTATTGTTGAATCAATTCAATGTTTGGACCAAAACTTCCACTGAAGGTAAATGAGAAAGATATCGATGTTTCTTTTGGATTGATACTTTCCCCTTGTACAGTAGAAATAAACATATCAGTACTTGTAGTCATTAAAAAACACAAAGCATACATAATCTTAAGTTACTAGTGACTACAGAAGCAACTTTTGAGTATTTCCTGCACATACATTTGGAATTATTTTTCTGATGTAAGAACCATCTACTTTACACTGTTTCAGTCACCAATCTTTAGCAATGTCTTTTTTTTTCTCTTTTGGAAATACAATAGGTGAAGCAGCAACATGCAAGATTTTGGGTGTCATGTCCCCCTCACCACACACACACTTTGGGATGAAGGGTGGAAAGAAAGGATGCTTACCCTTTTAGATGAATATATCCACAGCTTCTTTTCAGCTGTGTACAATGGAGGTCATCTGTTCTGCAACAAACCTCAATATGACTTAAGAACAGTCTTTCATAGCTACAGAGTGGCCCTTGAGTTTTGTACTTTCATATGGAGTGGTCCTTGGAGTCCACCAACTGCATAAGGGTCATAACTATTAGGAAAAGACTACATTTTCCATATAAATAACAAATGGTGTGTATGTACGTATATGCGTATAAGAACAAATTGGTTTCTATACAGGAGCTTTCGACTTGACTGGTCAGGGCTTTATCTCTCAAGGGCAATACATACGATATAAAATTGAAAACAATTAAATTGGCTGAATACAAAGAATATAGATTCTCTGTTGTAAACTATGTAAATATCAATATACAGAAGGAGAATAGTACAACTGCAGTTACAAGGCTATGCCTAAGCTAGAGCTAAGTACAGTGCCACAGATGGCAGCATTCTGCCCTATATTAATGCACCTTCGTAACATCAGTTAAGGGTTCTATAGACTATACTCCATCGTCACTTAGCCTTCTTGAGATAGCGTACGTAAATCCATTACTTCAGTTGAGCAGTAAGACAACCTAAACAGCTTCTCGTTCATGTTTAGAGAGTTATGCTTCTCCCACTTAACTATCTACATCTAGATAAGATTCTTAAAGTGGTTCATGCTTTTAATACACTTCATACGTATTAATCTGTGTTACAAAATGTGAATATTATCATTACCATTTTAACAGGTCACTGATTTAAGAAATCAGTATCAAGCTAAGAGCAAAATCTGATCCATCGAACTCCCAGGCTCCCAGCTATCTCTACAAACTGCGACAATGTTTTTTCCACTGTTGATGATTTTTAGGGGTATAGATTTCATCATCTGTTATTGGACATGTTGAAAGATGTCATGAGCTCCAGCCAAGTAATTTGTGGAGCTTCTTCTCAAATATCATCCCCTACTGCTTAAGTCTAATCTGAACAGCTGAGCACCAAAACCAAGAGCAGTTACAGACTGCATTACTAGCCTTCAAGTCTTTCACCACTTCTGGTCTATGAAAGCTTTTCAGCAAATTCGTCGGGTGCCAGAACTAATGTGAATAATTGTTATCACTAGGAACAAGGAGGATATTTCATCAGAACAGCCTGGCTTTTAGTTTAAGGATTCTTTTCCACCACCAGTTCTCACACCAACACAACTACAACTACAAATACATGTGCTCTGACATGGTTCACTGAATTTACCTTTCCTTTCTATCCCCAGTAAAATTCCTGTGCTTTAGAGGTAACCCGTTTATACAGTGAGAAGGAATTAAATTTCATTATGATTTTCCCGTTAAAATACAGTACTTCAAGAGAGTAAGGACTGTCCTTAAATACTACCCTATTTAAGGATAACATTATTCTCCCTTCAAGTTTCCTGATGTCCCTGAAAGGTAAGAGTTGGTATTAATCAGAAATTAGTAAGATTTCTGCAGAACTAACCTAATTAGAAACTCAAGGGTTTTGTTTTTTTCTTTCTTTAAAATGCACCTGGTCAAACTCAAAATGATCAGAATGCAAAGCAGATACTGAAAAATGTCTCCCCAGATAACCCAGAATATGCTGCAGTACACTTATGCAGAAGGAAGCACACCACTGGACAGGAAATCATTATAAGGATGCCCCTCAGTCCTTTATCCAGATTTCTGTCAAGACTTACAGGTTTATAATTAACTTCAAAAAAATGTGTTCAACTGAAGTTTCCCAAATGGGACTAAAGACTAAGCAAGCAGTTTTTGGAATTCTTTTCTTAACCCTACTTCTCCCTCTTCCAACAACTCTAAGGATCCTTTAGCAGCCTATACACACATGTAAGTGGCAGTCTAAAGAAGCTACTCTACCTACGGGATGGAAATCACACTATGCTTCCTTTCCTTCTACTTCCACCTCATTTTTGTTGGACATGAGGTGGCACAGGTTAAACAGAAAAGGAAGAATGAGGAAATACCTCTGTGCAGCGCCTGGCTCTAAAGCTGTCAGATTCCTCAGGCTTTTTAGGTTGCTGTGTATCAGCAAGCAGAAAAACGAACGTTCAGTTCTTCAAACTCCTTTTTCCTCTCTGGAGCAAAACTTAGCTGCCAATCATATGCAGAGTCTAGAAGTTTCACTAGTAAGGAATTCAATTCTGAAAAGGAAACAACAGCTGAAGAAAAATGCAGTGCGAATATAAGTCCAGAGGAACAGCAGACAGGCTACAAAATACTTCCCACAATACTGTGTGTGTGGAGTGTGTGTGTATATACACAAATATACACATAGGCTTACAATTCTGACATTGCCTTCAAAAAGTCTGTAATTCCATGAAGTAAATCTGCCATTTTTCAAATAAAACCCACAGCATTTAATGATTAAAACACAACAGAATGAACAAATGTTTTATTGGCATGTTCATTGTTGTAAACAGCATCTGGCATGAAAAAGTTTACCAAAATCTTTTGATTGTTATAAATTAGGTGGTTTTCCAAAAACTAAGGAGAATTGTTCTCTATTGATCTTTATGGACCAAAGGAAAAAATTGCTGTTCCTAGGCTTTGCAATGAAATCACATTGACTACATAAGTCTTTGCACCACAACCTGAACTACCAAGTTTATACGTTGAGGTGTTAGAGGTTGCCCAAATATTTGGCTACATATAGCTATGGAATCAACGCCAGGAAAAAATAAAATGACTTTCAGTGGGTGGAGAAGATGTGAACTTGTAATAGTCTCAAAAACAAAATGTACAAAAAATTAGCTGAACAAAACAAAAACTTCATTAACAAGGGGAAATACAACCCTAAAGTACCCAGCATTGTCAAACAAAATGAATACAAATTTAAATAGGCAACTACACTTTCAAATGTACACAACGGATGCTGATATGTGAAAAGAAATACCATGGTAAATAGCTGAACTGCAGTTCTGTTAAATGGATAGGGCAAATTTTATTTACACATTGGATGCAATATAATAGAGCTGCTCATCTGCTTCCGTAACCTGTTAAAAAAACAGTTTACCTTAAAACAGCACTTCTGCAAAGTGAACCAACTCCTGCTGGCAGCTCTCTACAAACCTCTCAGACCACCTGTTTTATGGAAAATTATTCTCAAACCTTACACTTGTAGCACTTCCGTTACATCTTTGACCCTTTTTTTGCTGCTTTTCCATAACCAATGTGTTAACATTTACTTCAGACTGTCTGATGAGGTAATGTGTGTATCAGTGAAACAAACAAAAAAAGGATTCTTTCATGGCCTTTGCACAGCTTTTATTATTAAGCTATGAGTATCCTGTTTGAGGCTAGTTTCACTAGCTACTATGTGCACACTGTCCTCAAAAATTTCCACTCATTTCCCTCCCCACCCACTTTTTAGTTCTAATCTTTTATTTGCACATCCCTTTTAGCTTTACAGTACATTTGACTATAGTGCACAACATGATTCCAAGTCAAACAGTGACCCAACGGGGCACTGCGCTTCTGATTGGTAACACAGCCCAATCAGTGCTGGTGTCAGCGCTTTACACCTAATGAGTGTCCTGCCGTAATGGCACTACACAGTAGTAGTGAACCTTCTTATTTTTAACAAAAAAATTCCCCAGGGAAAATGCTATAGCGAGTATCAGTCTTGAGTCAAATCTTTATTTGGTGCTCCGTCGAGATAAATTTTTAGTGCTTTCTCTTTACGAGGAGAGTAGGTTACGCGGTGTCCAGTTTTCTGGAGTCTGCTGCTTTCTTTTTTCATCAGTTCATTTCTCTGTTCATCTGTTAATTCCATTAATTCTTCAGTTTTATCCCTAAAAATGAAAATGTTAAAAAGCTATGTTAGATTTAATACAATGAGAATAATTAGGTTTCTGTATCCCCCCCTCAATTGGAGCAGTCTAGTAAAAAAAACAAAACTAAGCATAATAATTCCATACAAACACTTTTCTTCTTCTCCAGTGACTAACATTAATCTCAATCTGCTTTTCTAACAGGGACATTCACTTATTCTAACTGACAGCAGACCCAACAGAAAGCAGCAAGAAACAAGCCTATATTCAATCTCCCTGATCACGCCTACTCCTTGTAAACAACTATGACTCTCCTCTTTATCCGGTCACAGCACCAACAGCTTGAAGAAGTGTGTCAGCCAGCCATTGCTACAAACTACCAGCTACTCTCCCAAATAATCAAGGCCAGGCACATTATCAACCACTGCTTCCTCAAATTCACATTATGAGAAATAC
Organism: Chauna torquata; assembly: GCA_013399475.1. Classification (NCBI taxonomy): domain Eukaryota; kingdom Metazoa; phylum Chordata; class Aves; order Anseriformes; family Anhimidae; genus Chauna; species Chauna torquata. The sequence continues at coordinate 19,208 of VXAL01016969.1, forward strand.
CGTAGAAGGAACGTGTTAATGAAGTTCCCCCCACTCCCCAAGTCTAGCAGAAATTACAATATTCTAGTTCTTAGTCCTCAAATATTGCCATTGGGCTACTGCTGCCAGCTGATTAACATTTTTCATGCTAAAATTATTAATCCTAGCAAACTCTTTTCCAAAGAAGCCACACTAATTTCACAAACTCAGAAAATACATTTGTTGTTCTCCAAAACCTATTACAAGACTCTCAGACTCCAGTAGGGATATGGTTCTACTTTAAGAGATTAAATCCAGATACACACGCAAGCATAGCAACTATTTTTGTATTCTGCATTATTTTCAATGATTTGAGAGGGAGAAGTAAGTAAAAGATAACAAGAGTTTGTTTTCTTAAAAAAATAAACATAGTTAATATTCAGGTTTGTAGGAAGCTGAGAAGCATAAATATTCCGGTTCAATGTTTTCAACCCTCTCCCATAAGCATTTTTTCTTCAAGCAAATTGAAGAATATTTTTAGGCTTCTGTTGATTACATCATCCCTCAGTTCTTAAACAGATATTTTGCATTATTATACTGTAATAAAATACGTACCTATAAAATATTACTGCACCATCATCGCAAATGTACAGAGGCCAGACATTCAATGTAGATACTTTAGGATTCCAGTCCAAGTCTTGGTGAATTTCTAGGATGGAAATGTCACATGGAAACGTTCCTCTACCCTGAGAAGAAGCAATTACTTAGTAATAAAAAAAAACAATCACACGTTCATGCCAATAAAATGTTAAAAAAAAAAAAAAAGAAAAAAAAGAAAACCAAACTTACTTACCTTTGCAAACTCTATGTTTTCTAAGGGTATTCCACTTATTTCACTCAGCTGTGAAGTGAAAAAAGTGGTGGAGTTAATATTATTCCACAATGTTGTGCTGTACCTAAAGTCAATAGACCTGCCAAATCTAGAAGTTGATTAAAATACTCAAGTCATCAAATGATCCAAAGTATTAGTACAAAATTACAGTGACAAGGCACACACCTGAAAATTTTCAAATTACTAATGTGTCACAAGTGACACTTGCTGTGACAGAGTTTCATCACATTTCTGACTCTTTACATGGAGGTGACAAATTAAAATAGGAGCAGTTAATAACATCCAAGTTCCAAGATACAAAGTGACTAGCTGCCTCACTTTAAACCTTTAGGTCCAGTAGTCCTCAGCAGTTTCCCTGTATCCAATGAAAGCTATTATGATCAAGCAGACCTGGGAGCATGCAAGCTCAAAATACGTACGCCTAAAACTCATCTTCATACAACTGCACTTCCTGCCATAACAACCCCCCAGTCCCCAACAAGCACCCTTAACTGCTCTCCCCCCTTGCATGCATCTGCTGGTGCATAAAGTGCATCATCCCTCCCCTGCCTCCTGCTCCCAATGCCCTGTCCTAGCATCCTCCACAGGGTCACAGAGCTCTGCTTAGCATGGCTGTGGTGGAGCCCTCCCCGCGGCTGAGCAGCTGCATGGTGCACACAGGCTCATCACTACCTTGCCCTTCACTCAAGTGCAGGCTGCAGTCTTGTCTCCACAGCAGTGCAGATACTAAGATTTATTTTTATCTCTGCCTGCTTAGAACAATTAAAAGTGTACTAAAACTGTATTTCTTTCTAATCTAAATACAGTTCAATTTACCTGGTACGCTTACACAGCCCCTGAGCAACAGCTCAAATTCAAATACAAAGAGGCTCAAAGGTTTGGTATTTTGGAATAGCTTGAAAAAAAAAAAAACCCAACGCGACAATAGTTTAACTTTTCTTTCACATGATTTTCAAGGATAAGGGACAGGTTGAGTTCAATATTATGCTTCCTAAACTTCAAAGTATGACTTTTTTTTTGCATGCATTCACCTGAATACTCTGACAGCTGCCCATTACATGAAACTAAGTAAAGCTGCTAATTCATGCGGTTTTGGTGATAGAATTGGACAAATTCTCAGTTCCTGGGGAAAAAAATCACTGAGGAACAAGCTTATGTAGCTATGACACCTCTGCGCTTCCCAACAGCGGACATCAATAAGGCTTTCAGAAATCACAGGAAACTTGCACCACCATTATGTACTTTACCTTCTCTTTTAATTCCTCAACACTGCTGCTTTCTAGCACTACTTCCTGGAAAGAATCTAGTTTCATCTCCGATGGCCTCCATCGTCTCGATAAAACTGCAAGTTGTGACATGGATTTCATCTTTTCTATTCCTAAGAAAGAAATTTATTATATTAACATCACAAAATAGCCTATTTAAAATTAGAGGTTTTCCACAGTATAAGCACACTCAAATACGGAAGACTGCACTACATATACACACAAGAACTGTCCATTAAATACTAAGCAACCCAGTCAAGTATGCTGCAAGCAGTCTCCCAAGAGAAAGGTGTGTGTAGGGAAAGAAGGACTAGGACTTCGTTATACTTTTCTTTATTATCTCCTCATTTTGAGTAATTTTTTTATAGGCAACATCTCTTACAAGCAATGCCATTTATTCCTCTTCAGGATGCACTCTTCATCACATGCAGCTTTGTTATACATAAAATACCTAACCATCTAACCAGAGGCTGACCTCCAGATTTTGCATTCGCAGGACATTCCTCTGCAACTTGATATTTATTCATGTGCTTCACTTTCTTCACTAAAATAAAGCTTTCTGCATTTCACTTCTAGATTTTGCACACTAACTATAAACTTGTTAAGAGCCTCTCAACACAGAAATAGCACAGCAACTAACTTAAAACTAATACCAAAAAAATTAAACTGAAATTTAACTCAAGTGTGAGCTAATACATATTTCCATAGGAATCTACAGCTGCTGAACCTCCCATGTTCATTTCAAGTTCTTGTACTTGTTTTGGCACAATTTTGTTAAAAATTAAAAATACTGCGGTTGATCACAGCTGTCAAAAGAGCATATGGTACTGGTGTAACAGTTATTAGACTGGAGGCAGGTATGCTTGTGAAAAAGTTTCTGAGCAAATGGAATCTATGTTCCTAATCTATCCATCAACAGAAATACCAGAGGAAAACCAGCATGGCCTAACTTCCTTCCCTTAAATTATACTTTTGCATACAGAATCCAAAGTTTAAGTGTATAAGCAAAGGGTAACTTAAGAAATGCTATATTTTTAATGATATTTAAGCAGAATTTAAAAAACAATCTGCTCTCTAAAATTTGAGTCCAAAATTATTTTGATGACTGATACATGTACGCATTTATCAGCTAGCTATAAATGTCACCAGTACTAGTCCAAATATTAAATACAAATAAAAGCATAATGTATAGGCACTCCTACTATTATTTTGAAGTACAATGAAAACACACAAAAGCACAAAACTGCATACGGTGCTACAGTATGTCCTAAACTTTTCAAAAAACCTACACAGAAGTAATGCTGTTAGACCTTTAGTATATCAGCCACAGGAAATCTACAACTGCACAATCCCCCCACAGCTTCATGCAAAGCTTTTATTTTTTAATTCTTTTGCTTCTATTTTTTTCTAATAAAATGCTATTAAAATTTCAGTATTACTAGTCTTAAAAAAAATATACAGAAAGGCAAGTGCGTGTTCCAATGTTCTCTAAATAAAAAAAATCTTTAACATGATCTTTACTTTCTCTTTATAGTATATCATTATTACCATCAAGTATTTCTAGGAAGACTTCCCAGTTGCTTGAAATATTGATATCTTCTTCATAGATATGGTAATCCAGAAACACAGTGCCTGGGTTCTTCCAGGTTTTCTTTCGTAGACGAAACCTGTAAATAAATGAAGGAGAAAACAATAAGTTTTTATCTGCTCATAACTACTTACCAGTGCCACAGAGTTCAATTTTATATGAGGGTAGGTTAGGTTTATCAGGAATGATTTTAACACTGAAATAATCCTGACAGCAAGGTATCACACCACTGTCTGGTAGTGCTACATCAACCAAAGAAAACCAGCCTGTGCGTGTGCATATTTGTTCACTGCTAGAAATATATAAGGACCTGGAGGAAGAAATCCATTCATTTCCCATACAGCATAAGCAGAATATTCCCAAAACATTCCAACAGTTATCCCTGCCTTTTTTTTTTTTTTGGAGGGGATTGTGCAAGTGGAGAGTGGAGAGGAGGAGGATAAGAGAGCACTGGTATCTGGTTTATGTACTTAGTTCTACTACATCAATACAGTCACATGATAAAAGAATAAGCTTTGATTCAGATACAGGTAAATAATGGTATAAACAACTAATATTGGATTAAATGTAAGTACAAAACTAATTGTAACGGTTTCCCTGCACAGAAGCAGTCAAATTTTGTCACGTGCCCCGTAATTATAAGGCATTAGACAACATAACCCAAGCATGGCAGAAAGAAATCCTTTGGCCAAGTCATGGCGAGGTAAGGAGAAATACCTGGTCCAGATCTCTAGGTTTCTACTCATCTCAGCAGGAAAGGACCACCACTTGTCATCTGCTGTTTTACTGCAGCCTGACTTCAGGCATACATTAATGCCCTCCCATCAGCTTGCTTACCAGATCTTACAGGTTTTTCTTAACTCCAATTAATACAGTGTGTCAGGTATTCCACAGTACATACCACATAACTTGAAACTGACAGGAGTATGTGGAATCAAGAGCCCAAAGACAGTTCAGCCTTGATGAGATAACTAATTATGGGTAAAGGGGAGGAAAGATAGCACCGGCTCAGTACCGTAATCCAGCCCTAAAATAATGCACAAGACAGTTTGCTGCAGTGATCTATGCTGCACCTGCATCTAGAGCGAAGAATGCTTTTTGTGAACTGATTTAACCTCTTTCTGAAGAAGCTCATTCTTACAGAGAACAAAACTTCTCAGATCTAAATCTGCAGTCATTTTGCACACAGGTATTTCTACATCGGTATTATTCCCTCTATCATTCTACACGAGATGAAAGCCAAAAATTGCTAAATTAATGCTTGTAACTCACAATCAGACTCAAACATCACAGTAACTTATTTATGCTCCTTTCCTAATATCCCTTCTCCCACAAGAGAAAAAATACACATTAAAGTAATATTTAATCAATGAACTTCAAACCTGACTGCCGTCTCTTTACCTGTCAATCGTTAAGTCCAGGCCACACTGTTCTCGAAGCTGAGGAAGCAGTTCCTCTTTTGACTGTCGGACAGTCATTCCTTTAGCAAAAACTGCATCTAAAAGAAACTTGCATGGCTGTGAACATAACAAATAGAAAATGATTAAAGAATTTATTTGAACAGAAAAAAGTACATTTGCATTCTGATGTTTTAAGACTAGTCCCACTCACCTAGCAAAATTATCATTACAATGCCTTTTTGTAAACAGGGTAGTCTGATTAAAATTAGGATTAAAATTGCGATTAAATTGTGTATCAGCCACCCTTGGACAGGTCACTCAAAGTCTGTGAATGCACGCCACTGCAGAAATAGCATCTGGTCTCTGAATTACTAATCACTACCATTATATTAACATTTTAAACAATTTGAAAAGAGCTTTCAAAAGAGCTTTTAAAATAAACAAACTTCATGGTAATAAATATGCCACTTTCTTGGGTTTCACTCGTCAGATAGGCCATAACACCAAGATTGGAAATTCACACATTAGAAATTATTTTTAAATTAATCTTACTGCCTGCTTTACCAGTTCAGCTTCAGTCTCTTATGCTTTTATTTTATTAATACATATTTTGCAGTTTGGTCCAAAAAGTAAAATCAGAAAGTAAGGGCACATTAAGTCAACTTTTAAAGACTGTATCTCTATAGCGAAATCAGTGTTTATACTTTTCACGTCCCAAACAATGCTACAAGCAAGCTGCATTATTACAAGAGGGGCATTTTCATTTCTAGCACTCCTTCAGGATTATCTTATGAAGAAAGGACTAGTACCCACCTAGCTATCTGATAAGCACTGCCTGCTGTGCATGACTAAGTTATATGTGTACTATATTACTGAAAACTGCAAAAATAAGCAAAGACAGTTTCTTATTTGGAAAGAATACTACATGACTTTCATACATTTAAGGAAAACAAAAACAGTTATTTTCATTTGTCCTCTGCTTACACCACAGAAATAAAGACATCTAAAAGGTATAATATAGATCACATTCCAACTGCATACTTCAAGTAACATGAACAGAAATAGCCTCATATTCCCCCTCAATCTAGGAAAAATTGCAGTAAATTGCAGAGAAAAGAGGGTTCTTTTTTCCCAAGATTTCAGAGAAAAATCTTGGCCAAGGCCCTTACTAGTATTTTCATGAATCACTATTAATCAGTCTTGAAATAATCAACACCTTACCTCTGGTTCATTAACCAAAAGTTGATAGACTTTGACTCTATATTCACCCTTCTTAAGGGCTCTTCCAAGTCTAATAGTTATCTATAAAGAAAAAGGATTATCTGTTAGAACCGATATTATAAACAAAATTACATTTTTTAACACTACTAAGACTAACGTAGTGATTTAACTTGACAGGTAACAAAAAGCTGTAAGTTATTTTCTTAAACTTGGCTATATTGTACCAATGTATTTTTTAATTATTCAAAATAACTTCTGAATAACCTTATTGTCATCAGAAAATGATGAAAGTGTCTCATTGAGCCGAACACTCTCAAACTCCTGATTGCTGGCGTAGACTCTAAAGACTTTGAAGTGAGAGGATGGAACTCCAACAAAAGGCTCCAAATGTTGCTTGAAGGCAGACAGTGTAATTCTTTTATCAACATGCACCATCAACCCTAAGCAAAAATGAAGACAAAAATGGCATGAAATATACAAAAAAATTGTTCTAGAATATTATTTCCATATATTCAGTCATCACTTGCAGCAAAACAGTACAGAGAAGTTGAAGTTCTAGTTAATGGCCAAATTTGCATTTTATTTGCTGCAGGTGTTACTGTAACCCCTTACAAGCTCTGCTGTATTTGAAGTGTTTAAGGGCTGGCAGTCCTGAAAGGCATAGCAGCTCCAAACTGCTCCATTTTGCCAGCAGTGGAGTATTGAACGGAGAATACATTACTCTGCTTCGTTACTTTCTTCTCTTGTTTTCAGGATTAAAAAGTTTGGTCATATCTATTCTGGAAGGCCACGTGGTACCACAAAGCAAGCTCAAATCTAGACCAAGGAAGTTTTTCACTGAATAATTTTGTATTAAGGTATGCAAAACACGTTCTGGTTGTATGAAATTCTGGAATGTAAAATAAGTAATTTATCTTTAGAAAACATGTTTCTTAATATATGCAATATGGACTTTACCACAAACTACACTGACTGTGTCATGACTCATTGGGAATAAAAAAATACTGTATGACATAACTTGCTACATGAACATCAATTAACTGAATTATAAACCCGTTCATGCCGTCATATTAAAAAAAGCTTTCCCCTCACAATAACCATTCTTACACAGCACTATGAAAGTGTCAAAATTACTCTAAACAATGCCTGCATCTAACTAGTTATACCAAAAAAAGGAAAAATTTAAGTAGTTCAAGATTAGCCACAAGAAAGTCTTTCCATTCCAGTCCTTCCAGAAGACATTTTGTCCAAACTCTTCTAGTAGTTCCAATTAAATTTCTCTCAATGTGACTTTAAAAATGAAAATGTTTCTTTACAAACAACAAAAAGATTATTTGATTCCTTATGTATTATTATTACACCAGGATTTCTGGATTCAGAGGAAAACCTTTGCCCTTCAAAATATTCATCTTCTAACCTGTTGTTCTTGAATTACGCTTCTGTTAATTACAAAACAAAGGTACTGAGCATTGTTTTAAAATGATTTTATCTTTTTTTATGACAGTGAAAGTACTTCTTAGGCTCCTACACTGAACTTATACCATCATTTTCATATCTGCCATACGCTTCATTGTACCTATTTTGTTCCAATCAACACAAGAACAGTGTACTGAATCAAATATATTTGAATTTTCTTCATAGTAAAATGACTAGGAGCTTTCAGGTTTGTTAACCTAAATGTTAACAGAATTACTGCTCTGTGAACCAAAGTAATTAACTGCATTCTGAAACAGGCGAATCATCCTCAGCAGATGTAATTATTTTCCTTTTACTAGAAGACAATTCAGTTTGTTCTCCAGAAAAAGACAGATGGAAATAGATGTATTATAGATAGATGTAACTTATGTTCTTAAGAACAAAAGACATACTGTTTAAGTATGTAATCACTTATTACAAGACCAAAATTAGGCTAACTGGTTAACTGAACATGACACCACATCTCCTCCTTGCACTTTCATTAGCTTTAATTTGACATATAAAAATCAAGTTTTTCAAAGCTGTCATTAGACTTTTTAGCAAAGTGTATCAATTAAAATAATATATATTTTACTACCATTTCAGGTATTTAATAGTAAAAAAAAAAAAACACATACATTTTTGCCCTTCTCCGGAACCTTCATCTGCAGTGTAGGGTTCTGACTTAAAGTACATATATTGTGCTTCTCCTCTACTTTTGCCACTTTCATCATATTCGCTGTCTGTTCCAGAATCTTCTTCTGCTGTGTCCCATGTTTCCTTCTTCCCCTGATTTGCTTTTGATCGCCTACTACTTGTGATACTATGAGAATCAAGTCCGTTAGCCAAGGGAATTGGGGCATTGTCCACATTGCATAAAGTATCACTACTATGACTAGAGCTAAGGATATCACTGTCCACTGAACTTGTACTCCTGTCATTATTTACATCTGAATCTGACCGTTCCTCGGACTGGAGATTTTCTGGATCAGAAATTTGAATTTGGTTTTCAAGTTCTCTGTTTTCTGCTGATGCTGAAGAGTCTATTTCATTTGAAGGTGATTCAATATTTTCAAAATCACTGGCTTCTGTGCTTTTGCTGCTGTCTCCATTATCACCCTCCTGCTGCTGCTGCAGGGACAAGCTTTTAAGCTTTTCAGTGCTTTCTTCCAGAATTGCCTCTACAGATTTCATATTACCTACAGGTCCTTTTACTCTTTCACAGGCTTCATCCAAGTTTCCTGAATCTCCACTAGACTTCAGATAAACTGATCGTCTAAATTGAGATCCAGGCGCCTGCTCTGGTAATGAAACATACAGTCTGATTGTGTTTGCATGACGATCCAAAAGTTTCCATAAATGAGAATCTGTATATGCCACGTGACGATCTAAAGACTCCGAGCTTTCAATAAACACCTGAACATAAAATAACAGTGTTTTTATCATGTAACACTACATTAAATAATAAAAGAAACAACAACAAACAGGTAGGACTGAGCACACATTAGAAATTATGTCACTGAGCAATGTCATCTTTTAGCAAACATTTTAAAATAGATTTTTAGAGACAAACTAAGGAGTCCACAGCTTAATTTCCTTATTTTCATAATCATATTAAGACTGGAGCGACCTGTAACCAGACTGACCAGCTGCAATAAGCGCTATTTAGAAAATGAAGCATTTCTACGTTCAAAAGTGTACTTGGGCATCACTTCAATGTACACCTTTCATCTCTACAGTAACACCAGTTACAGTTGTAGTGACACCAACAACTACAGATAGTCTTTATTTTCTTGTCTGGCATCATAAACAAGAAATCTTTAAATGCATACGTGGGTAAACAATAGGGCAATTTAGAATACAAGTGACCAAATTTCTCTTTTCCCTTTCTCAAAGACCACCATGTAACCACGTGAATGGGTTTGAAGTAACTGAATAACACACCAATGACATTGTTTTGTCAGCTATAAACCAAAGCCTTCACTAATCTTCGCTCATCCAGAATACTGTGATCTTGAGCCTAAATTTCAAAGCTGAAAGATGTGCAAAACTGCTAGGTGATGTGCTATTGCTACTGTAGAACAGAGAACAGATTTTGTTTAATTACAGATGTTATTTAAGTACTAAGTTACTCTTTTTCTGTATGTGTACCCTCAATAATATGCTTTAACTTTTGGTTAGCCCTGAAGTGGTCATACAGTTGGACTAGATCTTTGAAGGCTCCTTCCAACTGAACTGTTCTATTATACAACTATAATTGAAAACATTTACTAGATTTTATTTTATTTTTTTTTTTAAGAAAAATATAGATTTGGCTAGGGGCATAATTACTGAATTTAAGATGAAGACCCACCAAAAACTTGCTCTTAGCTTTGAAGTTTGCCTCTTTAACATTGAGAGCAGGCATAGCTGCTCAGAAGGTTTAAAAACAAATTAGGTTTCATAGCAATATGCCAACCCTTTTGCCCTAACAGTTGACTTTTAAATCTCTATCGTAACATTTTTAACTTCAGCATCATTTTAACCTTTGAGTATCAACTGGATTTCTGATCCTGAATCTGCTCTACCTTGTTATGTACACTAGGTTTTATATATAGCCTACAGAATTCATTGGCTTCACAATATTTGCCAGTTATCAAAAAAGATAGTATTCTATACTTCAGAGAAAAGTAAAATAAGTGACTGTTATCCTTCGCAAATTCTATACAGTCATCCCTACCTTTCACAACACAACAGTGAAGTCTACAAATACACGAACAGTTTAAAAACCAGAGCACCTACCTTGTTGCTTCTAAAAAAGCCTTCGGCTTTCAGTGTTTTGCTGGAAACGTTCAGAAGACGCAAGTCATTGTAGCAACGTTCTAATACTATCCGCATTGTTTCAGCGGGCAGGTGCGTAGCCTAAAATAAGACATTCAATGTAAGGTAACATGCATTATACATAATTTCAGATACTGGAACATCTATAATCATTTTAAGATTAATCACTGGGAAGGGAGAAGGTTTGCTTATTGACTTAAGAATTGTAAACACAACAGTGGGAAAGCATCCTGAACCTTTTCAGTCCCAGTTCCTTTCTTCCACCCTTTGACATGCAGCAAGTGTTTTCTGAAAGATCAGAAGACTAAAACAGCTTGGCTTTGCAGAGAACTGACAAATTGCTAGTGACCCGTAATAAAGGGAATCCAGTCCCATTTTTTAGGGTACAAACCAACTGAAAAGAAAAAATCTTTGAGCATCACGTTTTGCACACTGTTTGCTTAACACTTAGCCTGAATTCAAATTACTGAAAAGAAACCAAGTTTCATAATGAGTATTATGAAGTTACATCCATCACTGAACTAAGTTACACAGAACTGATTAAGTAAAATGGTTGCCTTCTTCCAGTTCAATGAAGGCAGCAACATCCCATGGCCTAAGACTATTTAAAAACAATTGTACATCTTAAGTGGCTACTTGAAGAGGAGCGTTTGTGGGGAGAATGCAGACAGCTTTAGATGTTAATTTTAATTACTAAAGCCAACAGGGGGAAGTTGCATCTTGTTTCAGCCATATGGTAATAATTCACTAGTTCTGCTGCTGTTTGGATAAATCAGTGAGGTGACTGAACTCACTAATCCAAAAGAATATCAACTTGGCTCTTCAGCTTCTCCAAAAAGCAGATTATCTGATAAGTTAGTAAGCAACAGGGCCAGATACTGGCTAAGCTCGTGCAAAAGCCAGGACAGCACTGCGGACAGAAGCAGCAGACTAGCTCCTTTCAGCAGCACTGAGCAGATAGGCAAGCTCAACAGTAACAACTAACCAAACCCTATGACATGATACACAGCATGAATGAGCTGTAAAGGGTGCACGATCTCATTTTTGATATTTAAGTTATGACATTTTCACAGTCAGAATGAATGAAAGTTCTGCAATAAAATTCCTGAACAATTGTAAATTACCTTTGAAATTAGATGTTTAAATTCTGAAACTGTTTGATTCAAATACGCTCGTACACTTATTGGAGGAGCCACAGATTCAGTCTTTAGGTCAACTACATGAACCTTTACCATGACCTCTGTAGGGAAGAGGGGAAAAACAAAATCACAGATATATATAAAGAGAATCCAAAACGCAAAGAAAATATACATACATTTGTCTGATATACTGGTTAAGGGGTTTCATTAAATACATATAAACAGTAAAGAACTTGAAAAGCAGTCCAATTTCAGAATTTCATTTTCAGATCAATTTTAATGCCAAAGACAACAATGTTCTAAAGTTTGCCAGATTTTACTTTACCTCAGAACTGCTTCAGTAAGAAGCATGTTGGCAACACGGCACAATATGTAGCTTTGAGTACTGTTGATTTCATAAAATTTAGTACAAAGTTTTTCTTCTCTCACAAATCATAACAAAGTTCTACATTATACAAGTTTTATTTTCACACCACCATGCAATACATGATTTTAGCCTTTGTCTATACGTAATTACATGACTTACCACCAGGTTTATAGCACTGGAAAATTTGGTCAGGTCTTCTTGTTTCCAACAGTAAGTCAAACATGTATGTTGATTTGACACCTCCAAGTAATAAACCCATTGGTGTATCTTCTTCTCCTTCATAAGATCGTTCCAAGTAGTCATGGAACTCATCATATTTGACAAGACGACAGCAATCTAAAGGGACGGTCTCTTCTAAATCCATTAGCTAAACAAAAAAGAACTATCATTTAATAACAGCTTACTTGTGAGCTTAGTTTTTCCCTTTTAAGCTAGAAATCTCAGTACGTGCACATCCAATAATCCTTTGAATCCACAAATTTCAATTGTGTTTAGAACAAAATGTACATATACAATATACATTACAAACACACACACAATAAATATATATGCAGAAACCTGCATCAAAATCTAAAGAGGGAAATTTGAAAACATGCCCCAGAAATACATTCAGAGGCATCACTGCCTATCAGTTATACCAAAGAGCATCTTAGAGGGCTTGTGAACTCATGTGCACTAGTTATCTTCCATGCCTCTCAAGGAGGTGTTAACTCATTCCAAATCCATACTGCCTTGCCTGCACTCCCTCAGCCAGAGATGCATACGGCAAGAACTAAAGAGTACAGGTAGGTAAGCAAAAATACATGCCTTCAAATTCTACCTCTTTGTGGAAGGCAAAGATCAATCGATGCTTTGGTGCCAACTGATGTTATTGTATTAGCTATGTAGGAAGTTTCTTGAAATTCTTCTCTTACTACAAACCCAATGCAAAATTCTTACTGCAATACAAATATAAATGATCAGAACTCTTTCAACTTACTGAGGCTATGGAGAGTCTACCAGAAGCTCTTACTGTGATTTTGGAATAAGGGTCATATTGCCTTTTAAAAGGGCAGGCTATATCATTCCAAACAGACATCATCTGACAGCTACCAACAGAAAATTCGGTCAATAATTCCAACTAGAACTCCTCTTCGAAAAAGAAAAACAAAACAAAAAAACCCAAACCCAAAACACCCCCACAGCATTAGAAACTCAAAGACTAAAGCACAACAACAGAAAAAATTACATCTAACAATTCTAATACTCTGCTACGCATAGCACACCTTGTAAGCTATTTCCACAGCTTCCTTCAGTGTCCTGTCCTTATGAACCTCTAGTTTGTTCTCCATCATTATTTGCTTCGTAGGATGCATACAGAACAATTTAATCTGTGAAACAAAATAAAGAAAAAGTTATCACAATGGTATTTGCAAATATTTTATATATTAAAGTACATTTAAATTTAGAACCTTATTTTCAAATAATCTAAT
>VXAL01016969.1:41340-58936 GCA_013399475.1 Chauna torquata
AGTGAGGGGCCCAAAACTGAACACAGGACTCGAGGTGCGGCCTCACCAAAGAGTACAGGGGGATGATCACCTCCCTGCTCCTGCTGGCCATACTGTTTCTAATACAGGCCAGGATGCCATTGGCCTTCTTGGCCACCTAAGCACACTGCCGGCTCATGTTCAGCCTTGCATCGATCAACACTCCCAGATCCCTTTCCATTTCCTTTTTCATCCACAGTAAAAAGATGTCTTCCATTCCAACCCACTAGACAGAGTCAAGATATTACAGTAAGACTGATTAGTGTTCTATTAACTTAAAAACAAGATGTCAACAACACTATGAATGCTGTTCATTTAGTACAAGTCAGTATATCCAACGCTATTACCTGATCCTCTTTCCTCTGGAGAATTTTTGGAATAGTCGATAATTTTGTCTCAAGTTCTACTCTCCCAGATCAATCACTCATCTAGACCCTCCATTAACACTTCGAGAGGTATCAAACTGCTTACATAGCATTCTTCATAAACCACAGGTTTTTACAGACAATGTTTTTCATATGCATACCAATGTAGTATTTCTCTTATACCACTACAAATAGGAAACCACTATTGGGTAAACACATAATCACTAAAAAGATGCTAGCAAAGTGAAAATGTTTTCAGGAATTGAATAGAAGGAATAAATCTAGTCTCTAATACAGAAAGCACATTAAATACTTCTTGGTGAATGTAACTGTACAAAATGAGTTTTGGCCAAAACCAAAAGAGTTAAAAGTCAGACGAAGACAAAGGGAAAAAAAATTTACAAATCTTTATACGGCATACACAACATTTTGATTCAGAGGGAATTAATTAATCATTACTGTTTTCTGGACTAACCTCAGCTTTTAGAGTTTCAAAACTTTACATCATCTCTTGTAAAAGCAAAACAGATTCAGACAAACTTAAGAAATGTTTCACTCTGGATTTGCAGAATGTGGAGAAGTCTTGAGATTTGTGCTTTTAAATCACTCACGAAGATAAGAAAGGAAATCAGAAACAACTTGATGGGAAGCATGGAAAACCCACAGCAATTAGAGAACATGCTTCCTTTTCAAAATAAGGAAAATCCACAGACAGATATTAAAACTTGAAATTAAAACATTGTCATGGCAAAGAAAGTTTTATGTAGATGAATGTTAAAATGGGTTTATTAGACAGACACTTCAATTTCCTTAATGAGAAACTTCAAAAAAGTTAAAGACTTTTCTCTGAAACTGAAAACTTTACCTCATCTTCAACATCAATGAAGATACTCATGTCTAACTCCTCAGGAAAAGTCATACGATCATTGAGTTTAATTCTGTGCATAGTGGTATAATCAAAGTCAAATCTCTTCAGCTGTAATGTCAACAGGTATGGAAAATGCAAGAACCGCAGGCCCTAAATGAAGCAAAGACAAGATTATGCTACCACTGTCAGGATCAGTATTTAGCAAAAGTAATTTTCCATAAATGATTTGGACAGCGCTTACCTTCCTTGCATCGCATTTCTTCTTACATCGCTCACAAAAATACTGATTGGGGCCATCAAGAATCTCAGGCTGAATGAAAGCATGCAGTGCTTCTTCCTAATAATAAAAAGATGTTACCTGATTTTTAAAAAACATTTACTATGTAAGTATAAATCAGTATGTAAGTTTATGATGTTGCAAACAAATTACTTCAATCACTGAAATCTACAAAATTTGAATGACAACTTTTGATACTTCCTTCAGACTCCCCGAAAACTGTATGAAGTACCATTACATGACTTTTAGCGATTTCACTGCTTACCGCATAAATAGTGAGCTGTGTTCTGAAAAACTAATTAAAACTCTTGAGAATTTCATTATTTTTGAGTTGTATTTTTCAATCGTTACATAAGGAACGTTGCTGTTCCTCAGGCTTACTCATTTGTATCTCTTTCCATTTTCTCCTATGTAATCTTTACACCAAAGTTAGTTTTGATGATTAGGATGTTTCTGAGTACAATTCCTACTCTAATGAAGTTCACCATCTTCTATTCTTATTACTGATAGTTTACTCAACAACAACAGTGATAAAAATACTATGCTGTGCAGTCTACCATGACACCCCCCAATTCTGTAGGACTCTACTTTTACAGCAACTGTTACCTTTGAAGAGGTAACAGTCACATAGTCTCAGAGCTACTAAATATTTCTAACATTCCCAACACACACACACTTCAAAATATACCATAAGAGATGAAGCAATAGATTTAATAGATAGCAATGAAAAAGGCTATTTAATCCTTTTTGTAGTTAATGGAATCGAGAATACAGGTTGGAAGGAACTTCTGGACTATCTCCAGTTTTTAATGTTCTAACACTTAGTATGGTAAGATGTCATAGCTAACAGTTCAAACTAATTATTGTGTGGCTAAAGACAGACACTGAGGATACAGTTTGCTCTACAAAAATGCATTATAATGTAGTCAGTACTTCGACAGGTATCTTGCTGCAAACATTTGTTTAAACCTGTGAACAGGAGTAGAATTTTTATGGAAAGTTACACAGTGAATGAATAACAATTAGGCAAAACTGATTGGAAAAAATTATAAACAAAATTTCCTTCCCAGATTTTCAGAGCTCATCTAGTTTTTCCACGTCCAAAGAATATACTCAAATAAAAATACAAGACCTTGTTACCAATCTAGCTTAGATTTTTAAGATATTAAACAAAAAATTAAATATAACATCATCTATATTCTAATTTCCTTTAATAGTTTTAGTTTGGCAATGATATCACATCCAAAGCAAGTTCACACAGAAGTAGTCCTAATTCTACTTGCATCCATACTTACACCCTCAGTGGAAAAGTTAACATAAAAGATGACAAACCCTAACAACACTTAAAACAGAGCTATTTGCCACACCTCCAGAATATCGGTATTAATACTAGTCTTCTGGTGTTATAAAGCAATTTCCACTGCTTTCTAGTAACAATTTCAGCATGCCAGCTAGCATCTCATTGCATCCACTCTTCTCTCAGCTGTTCTTCATCTGTCAAAATTTTTATGGCTTAGAGTAAAAAAATTCTTTTTAGCTTCCATCTATCACTGTAAAGTTCAGACATACCAGTAACTACAAAATCAAAATGTGAATTGCTGCTCCTGTTTATCCACCTAAAATAGAAGCTTTATATTATGTCTGTATCTCTACTGATCTCGAAGAGACCAATTAAGGTTTTATAAATCATGCCCTTGAACTATGCAGACAGTTACTGAAAAAGAACTAATATAATCTTGAGATACATACTGACATGATCTCAGTGCCTGAATGAGGTTATAGCTATGCAGTTTTACTATATTACACAAACTTGGGGGATAGAGAATCAGAAAAAAATTTCAAAATAAAAACCTTAAAAACATACTGAGTATTTTTAGAATTGCTTCGTATTAGGAAATAAAAAAAGCATAACATTATCCTTCCAAGAAGTTTTTTGATGTTCCCATTTATGAAGTAATACGTATATATTTATCGATAAATGTGACATTTCAGGTATCTACATTTTTTGGTAGTACACAATGTCGAACAGTGGGATAATACACTTTATGTTGCATTCTACAGATTAACCTTACAGCTCGAACATCCATTCTCTCTTATTAGAAAGTAATGGAAAATCACTTACCTCTAACTAGAGTTCTTTGAAGGTAGTATCCTCCTTAGATCCCCTATCTTGGGTTGTGTCGCCTGCTGCAAGTTCCCTCAGGAGCTGACTAGCAAGGTCTAAAAAGTTTTACATTCCCTTCTATAAGCCCTATTAGCGCATGTGTGAAGTTTTTGATCTCTCACTTACACCCTTTTACCTACACCTACTAGATTACCATCTATGGATCAATGGAGGATACTACCTTCAGAGAATTCCATTTAGAAACAGGCGATTTTTCCCTTCTCCAAAAGCAAGTATCCTCCATATCTCCCCACTGCTGAAGACTACAAAACTAAAAATTACATCTGCTATAAGACAAATGCAGGGAGGAGAATCAACTGAATATAATAAGAGTAGGAACTAAAAATAGCTAAAAAATTGAAGCATCAATACAAAATGCAACCACGTAACTAACAAGTCTTAAAAGTATTTTCCTCACAGTATAGTAAACCCAGTAAATGCTGATTTACAGGAGAAATGTCAAATGCTACTGAAAGTAATCTGTTTTTAAGTTCTTGATTGTTCATTTTTGCTGCTTTTTTTTACAAATATACAAATAATTTTTTTTAATGGCATTCTGCTATAAACTTCTTCCCTACTGAAGAAAATAATTTCAATTTGAGACGTGTAAATACTTTGTTAAATGCAGAATGCAGTCATGATGCAATTATGAAGTGAGTGAAGTTTTCATTATTTTAATAGATCAGAAAAATCTCCATAGAACAAAAATTACAACAAAAATCTTGTTTTAGGGAATATTTCTAGAAATGTGTACAAAAGTGAAAAGGGAAACAACCTATATAGAACATCACTATCACTGGAATTGCAGCGCAAAATACAGCTTCAAATAGCTGGATATTTCTGAAAAATTTAATACAGTCTTAAAAAGAATTCAAAAGATTTTAGTAACTTGAATACTTTTTGTGAGACCAATGTCCTTCATATCTCCACTGCTACTCAAGATTTGTATTTAAAGTTTTAAAGTACTAAGTACCTTGAATCTAAATTGCAGTTTAACCTAATTCTGACAATTCTTTTCTTAACAGAATACTGTTAAGAATTACAGACTATTAGCGCTTAAAAAAAATGCCAACATGCTAAATACAAAATGCAAAAATGTTTTATATATAATAAATAACCTTGGTAAGCCAATTATGCAACAAGTGATTGTTTAAAACAGCCTTTACCCAGGACTTATTTATTCTTACTCTCTCAACTCCATCCATACTACAGATCTTTTAGGCCATAACAGTGGAATTTCAGTTTGTAATGAGTTCTTCTCAAGGGGTAGAAAAAACAAAAAGCTTTCTCAGATTTACTAATATATATGCTTGCCAACATCAGTAATGTTGGAGCAAAAGTGACCAAGAATACCAATGTACGACAGGATTTTTTATTATTAAATTGCCTGCTAAAAGCATACGGTATTTCAGAAGTGAACTTTAAAAAGCACAGCAACAACACTGCAATTGAACTAAAAAATTCTAAGTCAATTTTCTGTTCTTTCACTAAGATTTTCAACAAAGCTAAGAAAATTTAGCGGATGTGCCAATAAAGAGAAAAACCCAAAGAAAACTTAGTGATTTCAAAAATATCTCGAGTCAATGCTGAAAATTTTATCAGGAAGAACATAGATTACTGCAGCCCTAAGGCAATGAAGTTGCATTTCCCCTCCCCTTATACATGCACCAGTAGGACTCATTGAAGGGTAAAAGAAAAAAACAAAACAAAAAATAAAACAAAAAGCCAAAAAAAATCTTCTAGAACTTGCTAGCTGGTTCACTGCACAAAGACGAACACCCCAAGATGGAGTATCTAGGATGATACTTACCATGTAACAAATTATACCACTGTCGCATTATGTATTCTATGTGTGTATGGATGCACTATTAGTCAGCATAATAGTACACACCACGCTAGCAAATGCCTGGTTGGAGCCATACGGGCGGATGACCAAAGGAATATCCAGGTAAGTGTCGATTCTCCAGCCTTCATAGCCACATTCTAGACATCTTACATAGTCCTTCAGTTTGCCTTGATACAGCTGATTTATAAGATCGGCCTGAAACAGACAGATATTTTAACACTGCTTTAAACAAGTGTAAAAGAATGTTCCCTTTCTTTAGTTTTTACAAGAAAACACCTTTTTTAATTAAGTCTTAACTGCATAGCTACACAGTTAGAATTGTCATTTCCTAGCAGGACATCCACCTCTTGATTCTTTTCTCCCCTACTCCCCTGCCCCACCATTGGAGAAAACATGCATCAAAATGGCTTCTCAAACCACATTACATAAGCTTCACAGTATACTTTACGATCACATCTTAAGAATGACTAAAAAACCACCAAAACTGAGATTGTTTTTAAAAAAAACAGGCCTGCTCTTGCAGACATTTTTAACAGACTGATACTGCAGTCTTTCCGTGCGTCTCCGGATGCAGGTGAAGAAAAAAAGAGGTATTTGCCAATCTACAAATATGAAAGTTGGCCTACAACAACTTGGCTACTTATCAGAATGTAGCATGTGTTATGAATATATTTATCTTCCTCCTATGTTTGGAGAGTGGGTTTGAGCTGCAAGAGCCCACAACGTAGCCTAAAAAATACCGACAGCAATGAAGTTATCACAAAAGGAGTTACATAATCACTTTCTGTGCTTCATATAAAGAATATCCAGAGTTCAGAATGTTCCACTGTTAATTGGAGATGAAAATATAAGCAACATTCAAAAATGTTACAGTAGCATAGCTATTGCATTAAACAAGAAAACGGGCAACCTCTGTAGAGTGTCAATGATCTTGTATTTAGAATTCAGTTCACATTTTTCACAATCGCCCTAAAAAACACATGAAATACCACACTACTGAATGAGTGGAAAAGTTTTGATACAATTACCTGTTCTGTTTGCTTCCATTTCTGCTCCAAAGCATCAAACATGACTCTACAAAGCTCCTGTACATCATGTTGCTGCCATGCTGTTAGAAATTGAAATTTGTCTTAATCAAAAGAAGTTATTTACCCAATACTAACTGCAGTCTGAGAATGCTTCATAAAGCTATCGATTTGCTTTCAAGTCTCTTCCAAGTGCTTACTACATTAATAGCTATTGGCCCAGTGTTCAATCCCACAAGCAGTTAGCTTTCAAGTTAAGTTAGAAAAATGAGGAGCCAACTTGCTCGCAGTATTTGTGTATAAACAAGAATTCTGTATATAAGCAAGAATAAATACGAATACAGAACTGCTAATATGCACCATTCTAAGTTATAAAATAAACTGGTTCTGACTTATTCTCCATTTCATGCTCATGAAAAACCCCAGAAGGCGTTCCCCTACTCCCCGTTTAGTATAAGGACACTTATCGTGTAATTACTCCATTGAAGAATCAGCAGGTTACGGAGAAAAAAAACATACTATGTAAATGTCAAAGGAGTGTTTGATTTTATGGAATTCTCCATATAATTTCCTACTTAACTGGTATGCATCCATTTGATGCTGGTGATTCAAAACAGATGCAAGTTTCTCCTGAAGAACTACTTGTTTAGAAACAATTAACATTTACAACTGTAATGATAGCTGAATTACAAAACCAATATATTTTACTTTAATGATCTAAAACTCTCAGATATTATCTCTTTAAAAAACAAAAACACACCACAACCAAATATCCATTTAGGTTATTTTGCTTCCATCCAAAGTGGACTCTAATCATTTTTAATCATTCAGGTATTTTTCCCCATCAACAGTAGTTTAGGTCCCTAACAGGCAACTGCTGAAGTAAATCATACAAGCTTAATAGCCGCGTATTACCCTCACTACTATCCCATCCAAAACTCCGTGTAACATCTGTTGTTTCAATAGCTCTTTTTTTGCTGGTCTGCAGTAAAACAAACAGCCTTTGAAGCTGGTATGGGATACTCGTCACAGGATCCTCTTCAGACTCTTCAAATTCCCATCTATTCGCAACATAAGATATTTGACAATTAAAAATGTTTTGACAATATTACTTAAGAAGACATTTAAATCATCATTTGTTGCATTTCAAGAGGTCTACCAGATTAGATGTTAACTGAAGCTCTGTTACTTGGGGAAAGTCAAAATAGTCCTCCTTAAACAAAATCGCTTTCCATGTCTGCAGTGAATGACAATGCTATTCTTCAAATGTACTAACCCAAAACAAATGACTGACATACTTTTGAAGCCATTTACTCTACAGAAACATGAATTCCACTTAATATCAAACTCCATTTGAAGTTTGATGTTTTCAAGATGTGGCAAATTCTTTAAAAAGCTTGTCTATGCCACACCAACAACATCTGAGTATTTTAGCAAAATCTGAAGGTGTTAAGCAGGTAATTTACACTAGCCTATCCAGTTTGACATCAAGTATTAAAAGAAATCTTACAGACACCCCTGCCCCCGGAAAATTTCTCCATTCGCTTTCTTGCATTCTATTCTTTGTCTGTTATTCATATAATTCTATCCACTTTGGAATCAAGGTTTGCTATTAACATTCAGATGCATTTCAATATGCAAAAGAGGGAATTCTGACAGGATACATTTAAAAGGATTTCCTACCATGATATACCAGGACAGATCATACATACTATAATTTCAATGATCACATATACTCACTTATATAATGCATTTCTAAATTCAGGAGTCATGAAAAGTGTTTGTAAAAGGCTGTTCAAGTAGCAAGTCATTGCTTGATTTACTAGACCCACATAACCTAAAAATACAAAAACAATGAGATGGAAATAATGTAAAAAGATGGCAAATCACTAAGAATTAAGATATATTTGACATGAAAACAATTCTGTGATCATGTTTACTCAAGAACTGCATCCAGCTGTTGTCATTTGCACTATAAAAATTGAGAGAATATTACAATTGCTTACTTCAGAGAGCATTGAAGAGAATTTATCCAACAGAGATCATTTCACTGAATTACATGAAGCTATTTTATTCATCATGAATCACATTTCACAATAATAAACAATATTTAATGTTGACTACTCCACCAATGGAGACATAGGTAACACTAAACATTATAATAGTTAAATATTTTACAGAAGAATCTAGAATTTGTTAGTAAAAATTTTGCATAGTAGCTTGCTTATCACCTAGATATCAACTAAAAAATATCCTAATTATGATGTAATTAGGATTTGTATCTGCATTGGTTTGTATTATATTCTCAGAGCTATAAACCAAAGATCTCTAGCGTGCCCACGCACATACATTTTTAAAAATCTTCTCCCATAGTAACTAAAACAGCTACTAAAAATCGGTGCAGTTTTAATTGGTTGAAAAGGGAGATTATCTATATTAATCTTGCTGTCATTTTAAGATTTTCTCCAAAGTACACAACATTAATAACAGCTAATAAGTAAACGGCATATAATGAAGCATAATGCAATAAAATAAGCTTATTTATACCCTGCTCTTAGTAACAGCATTAAATACATCTCAGTTCCATATTAGTAACGAAAAGACAGTTACTCCATGCAAAACTCTGACATTTTCTGTGAAGAGAGTAACTTCAGACATGTATTTTATTTATTACTCTATACAACTCATCATCTTAGTTTTATCACATGAAAAAAAGTTACGTAGCAGATAAACATTCTCATTGCAAAAAAAAATCTTGAACAACCATGAATTCATGCAATATAATGTCATCTTTGTGTCTGCTCAAAAAAACTAGTATCAGGAGTTGGTCTTACTACTGAGCTACAACTTTATGGACACATCGTAGCTTATATTAGAGTAAAAAGCAAAGGCTAATGCATACTGCAGGACTCAGATTAAGAGCTCAACAAATGAACACCTAAGGATTAAAAAGAACACCCGCCTTGAGCAGGGGTGTTGGACCATATGACATCCAGAGATCCCTTTCAACCTCAGTTATTCTAGTGCTTCTGTGAAAAAACAAATTACGAGCTGAGTGGTTGTAGAGAAGATGGGTAAGAACATGAAGTAAGAATCTAGCATAGTATGAAACTTGACATGGACATTCCCAATCAAGTATTTCATGCCTGTGATATTACAATCCCAGAATTTAGCATCTGCCAATCTTCGGACACAGCTGAGCAGTGCGTATCTCGATAGCAAGACAGATCTATGACCATGAAATATGAGGATAATTCCAGCCAGCTTTTGTTTTACTCCCCCTTCTGGCAGCCACTTAAACTGTGCAATATTTCCTTTGAGCCAACAGGGATAGAAGGCAAACAGAGTGAAGGGCTGCAACGCGCAGGCTGTGGGAGGCAGCAGCAGCTGCCAGCTGGCTGGGCAGAGGCTGCCTTGTCCTCCCCTCTCTGCACAGCAAAGGGGCCCACCCAGCCTCATGGGATCTGCCCTGGCACTGAGCTGCACTCCCCTTTCCAGAAGGAGTCTGCTCACCGGTGGGCTGCCAGGCAGGGGAGGGAGGAACCCCTTGGGGAATCACAGTGGAAGCAGAGAAACCAGAACTGGGGGGCTACAGGAGGAAGATTTTAGCTAACACCCGGAGTGCAGAGATTTGGGAACAGCCCCTCTTATAAAATAGTATTCAAGTACTCATTAAGCTGCAAATGAAAACACGCAGTTTGGGATGAGTAGGGATGAATACTTTTTGGTAATACAATCAGAGCTACTCAGGGACACAGCAGTAGATTTAATACTGAAATGGAGGGGGTCCCTGACAGTTTGAATTGTACTGTCACAAGAGAAGGATAGGATACAACTCTTCTGCTCCCGAAATATGAGAATATCCTAGAAAACATGATGGAAAATGTATCAATGGGGTGTTTTTTTCTCAATAAATTGCAATTTATTTCAAAAATCCTGAAGATGCTGCTACTTCAAAGCACACTAAAACAATTACAAATTAGTAATGCCTTTACAAGACAGAACATTATACCTGTCTCCGATTTGCTCAGGACTGAAGAATAAGAGTAGCTTTGACTGACATAATCATTGGTACAGCCAACAGAGCCTTCTCTTGGAAGAGGGCCTATAAATCTGTCTTGCACACTGTCATCTGTTGTACCTGACTCCTCCTAAAACATAAATACAATGATTTTATGCAAAAATTAAACAACTTTTTACTGAAGCACCTAGAAGTATTATTTCTCTCAGAGAAATCAATTTTGTTAGTATACCATACATTTTTTTTTTATTTTTAACACAAAATAGCAGATTTACAGTTGCTCATGTAACTTCAATTCTGCCCTCCACATTCTTAACCCCTGGAGAAAGCATTCTTTGCATTAGTGGAAGGAAATACTCTTTACAATACTGAATAATCAAATACAGCACTCTAATGCATACAACAAGCAAACTTGCAATTTATCATCTCCTATATCTCAAGTTTACTGCACTGAAATCCAAAATGGGATTTTCATTTTTTTTTCTTCAGATATAAAAACTACAATTCAGTATTCTTTCAAAATCACTCTCAAATGTTGACCCTGTGCACATTTTTTTTTTCCCCTTTCCAGATAAAGTCCACAAAGGTTAAGTAGGTTTTATGCTGACATAAGAGCTGAGTAAAAAAATCTTAATGTATTACTGGTCTATCTGACCCTTCATTTAAATGAACTGTACCTATGTTTATCTTCTACTGCATCACATATTTGAGAAACAGCAATTTTGAAATATTTTGTTATGGCTGACAATTGCTTGTAGTAACACTGACCACTCTTTTTTTTTTTTTTAAATAACAAAATTGGAAGCAGATAATTCTGCTCTTGATACAGGACTACCATTTCTGAGAATTCTGTCAGTGGCCTTACACTGCTTTCAAACAATCATAGGAAAAGGATCAAGTATATGACTAAACCTGTATCATTAAGACTTATCTCTAAACATGCCATAGATTAATTACACAATCTTAGGAAATTAATCATAGCAAAGCATTACATAAATACTTGCTAAACATGAAAAAGAAGTGACAGCAAATCATTACTAATGGAATTGGTCTTAATTCAGGATAAACCTGAAAGTGTAACAGCCTAAAAGTCTGTTGAGAAGGTTCCTGGGGTAGTTTATATGAAATATATAACCCAATTTAATTTCATTTTCTGACATTATGACAAGAGCAATATGCATAACATACATCCATCTCCCCCCAGCACTATAACTCATGTAGCTAAGTGAAGATTTTACTTACAGGCATTATATGAGGTTGCTCACCATCTTTGTCTGTCAAATGTAGAAAGTTCTTCTTCCCTGGCTCAAAACCAGCATCAAGAATAGTTTTGTCAC
Organism: Chauna torquata; assembly: GCA_013399475.1. Classification (NCBI taxonomy): domain Eukaryota; kingdom Metazoa; phylum Chordata; class Aves; order Anseriformes; family Anhimidae; genus Chauna; species Chauna torquata. Next base: position 53,262 of record VXAL01016969.1, read on the forward strand.
TGTTCTGATCTATTGGAGTCTGTTAAAAAAATAAAGCGCTTTACTTTTTTTAAACAGATTTATATGCAATTAACAGATTCTGTCAAAGTACATTGCCTGAAGTAGCTTCTGGCATGCTAAGATGAAATGAAAATAAACTACAATTATACAGTATAAACAAAACATTCATTAACACTGAAAGAACTTGGGGACAGTTTAAAAGACAGTTTAAGTATTATAGTACAGTTTAATACTCAGAAGATGGACAATCTATTCAGGAGTCAAGGCACTGGCCTGCAAATTTCCTGCAGAACACCAAACCATTAAGTTCCCTACATAGCCTACATGTACTTTTGTTTTTTAAAAGAAAAAATGAAGTTCAGCAAGCACAAACATATCTTGAAATAAACTAATGTCTATTTCTTAAGGAATCTTATGAAGTCTTCTAAGTGCATCTCTCGGAATCATATTAACTAAAACGCTGATTTAATTAAGCAGAGAAATAATGTTAGTCTTTTTTTGTATAACACATTCAAAGAGGTTTGAAACAATGACACGTTTCTGTTGAGAAGAAAATGTTTCTCAAACAAGACCATGGGAAACTGAGGAAGGGGATTAATTATCATAGGTATTATTACTAAAAATACATACTGAAAATGAAAACTAGCATTATATCTGAGTGATATTAATTTTTGTTTAATGATTAAATACATGTATCAATTAAAAGCACATTTTGAGATCAAAATGTAGATACAACACAGTAACATTCAGCCAAATCAAAATAGCAGTGTCACTTTGCTCTGGTGCACCTACAACAAATTTTTATAGGGATTAATGAGAAACATTTTACCTAAGCAATATGTGCTATGCAATATTGATAACATTTTTCTGTACTGTGAAGTCTCAAATGTTTGCTATCAACAGGAAATAACAAGAACTTTTGCCATACCGTATCAGTTACATTATCTCCGTTCCCCCACACTAAATCAAAGGTTCCATTCACATAGCCCACTTTTGAAGCCACATCTTCAAACAGCTTTTTAAGCAGTGTGGAAGCTGGCAGGTTCAAGGTAATACGTTCATTCACTGTCTTTGAATTTGTGGTATCTTGTATTATACACAGCACTCTGGGCTCCTCAGCAGCACTTTCCACCTGAAACGACAGCAGGCAACAATTCAATAAGTAAAGCTAACAGTATTTTGGATCTTAATTGAAATATCAAAGCAAGATTTCACCAATGAAATGTGGTATACTCTTATGACCTAAGGATCCTAAAAGTGGACTTCTCTTATGTATGCTTTCATAAAAAAAACCCCTCCAGTTCTGGAAAACGTATGTCAAAATACGCTTCATTTTCATAAAATAAGGAGGAATTTGGATGGGTGGATCACCACGTGGAGAAATAAACTGCTCACGTTCTACACAAATCAGATAGAAGACTGCGTCAAACCAGGAACAGACTTTCAAATCATCACTTCAAGCTCAAATTTAGCTTTGACATGGTCGTGTGCGCCATTGAGGTAGAAGTACACCTTCTGTGATTTCTAGGAATGCAAACCAGAAGATATCCAGGCTTCCAAATAATCTTGGAAGCTATCCATCAAAACAAAAAGTCTCTTAAGGCACCACCAACTTTCTTCTACCAAATCCACTGCTGGGTGAGTCACAGGACTTCTGCTTGAACAGAATAAGAAAATTAACATTGGCCAAATGGCTACTAGGTAGTTCTCAAAGCATGATAAAGTAAACAAATTTAGAACAGCAACTTCAATATACCTGAAATCAGAAAAGTAAGGATCTTGAGGGAAGAAGGTACTCAGCAACGAAATAGAGGTAAAATAGGCCAAAAAAATGGCATTTTCCCAACACTTTCCAACACTGAAAAACCAGGAAGCCAAAGATCTAATGAAACACAATCAATCAATTCTCTCAGTTATCCAGAAGACTTGCAGTTCTAAAACAGGGAGTAATTAGTATTTAAATACAGGTCAAATAAGAAGCATAAGGTCAGTGAAAGGAATACTTAGTCCCCAAGGAGTCAGCCTTTTCAACCTGTAACACAGAAAGCATTAGTAACGCATGTCAGACCACCCAAATCTCACTTCATGGCTAAAGAGCACATCATCAAGAAAGGCAAACAGATGCATGCAACACTATCACCATTTTCAGTGGAAAAAACATTCACATACAGCAAGAACTGCGTTCATGCCAAAACTGTCAGCCATGTCAAACATCTAGAGAATAAAGAACTACAAAGAGCTAAACAACTTTAACATCCCTTGTATTTCTACACAACCAGACTCACAACACAGATGACCACAGTGGTATAGTCCCTTATCAGAGGTCCTAAATACTGAAACTCTTAGAAAGGAACAAACATTTTAGCTGACCCCTTTATTCTCCAAAATCTCAAAATCAGCTGATAGTCTTCATGTAATTCGAAAATTAAGCATTAGGTAACTGCAGCATCTATTTCTATCACCAGAAGAAAAGAAGTTGACAGAGAAGGGCAAATACAGCCACTCCTTACCAATCTGTATTATGTTAGTTTGCTTTAACCTGATTTTTCTTTTAAAGCTCAATTTCCCTAAGTTTATCAAGGATATTGAAGATTTCAACATGGGACATTAGCTACGTGTTGAAAAATGTGCAAGGCACCATTTCCAGCAAAGCTGCAACACTTCATCTTCATATATTTAATCTGTACTGGAGAAAGTGAGCTTTATGAACTACCTTCTGAAAAGACATACAAAACTATCCCCGAAACATTAACTACACATTAAGAAGAAAACAGCTCAAAAGCCAAAGCAGCTTTGACACAGGTAGACTAAAATCAAATTCCACCAGTGATTACTTCTCAGGATGGGTTCTTTCCTTTACCCTTTCTAGAACAAATTCTTTTTTTTTTTTTTTGATCAAACAATAAGCACACAATTTGACTCTTTGTGTGGTTATGAAAGAAATTTGTGGCCCAGTTCAATGATCCACTTTCTTGATTCTTCTAGAGAAGATGAGCAGCAACTAAAAACCACCAAACTCGTAAAATCAACCTCCACTTCCAGCCTAGCTACCTTGGCAACAGTAGAGGCTTGCTCTGGATCTAAGCCCAGCCTCCTCTACGGAACAGCGCAGAGAGGTTAGAGGCAGCTGGTACTACTCATACAGCTCCATCTAGAAAAATTTATGTTAACTCTAGTTTTAATGACTCCCATAGTAATTTTGTACTGATCTTACAATTGCTATTGTATATGACCATATCAGGAACAGTTTCCCATTTGAGACTCAATTCCTTTTTGTTCTACTGCCTTTACATAACGAATGCCACCGCTCCCCTTTTCTCTGCAGAAGATACCTATAAATTCAAATCCTCCTACTCAAACTTTCTCCACTGCTTTTGATAATAGATCAGTTCTGACTAATATTGGAGTTACTACTGAAAATAATTATACTCGTAGTATCTGACTGATGGAGAACTACATACAGGAAAGAACATTAAAAGAACAACTTATAGAAGATTACAGAAGATTTGCTGGTTGGGTTGCTGGATGCTCCATGCCAGACAAATCCTCTCTTCCTCATTCACATATGTAATTCTGACAGACTGAACTGGTTTAACTCATGGACAGTATAGCAGAAGATATTAAGCCATCATTTGAGCTGTCAGTGTTTCACATTCACAGTAAACAGATGAAGCAAAAATAACCTCAGTCCAACTCTGTCCATGTCTAGCATTCACATATACCATTTGAACTATCAGTCAATGCAAGCATCTTGTTTGTGGCTACTTAACTATAAAAATACTGGAGAAGGCAATACTGGCCAGTGATCAACCTCTAAACTATTTTGGCAGACTTATCAAATCGAGTCCACAGAGTAAACAAGAAACTTAATTGTAATTGCTCTATATAATCTGGTATGCAATGACAACTACACAATTACGTTTTTTGATGAAAAACTAGAGGGCTACAGAAACACACCAATGTAAAAGCATATAAACATACCAGCAGAAGCTTTGAACTGAGTAAGACTGCATTTAATATGTACATAATCTTGGTATTCAAGAACATGCACAACAATTCAACAGCTCATGCTCATGTTAAGAAATAAAAGCTACAGCATCATGCTGTTACTACGTATCTCAGTTATTTTATAAAGTTGATTTCATCTGTCTACCTGTGAAAATTTCTTCTTCATTTCAGCAAAGATACTTTGTCTGCAACTCCAAAACATATCCTATAGTACATAAAAAACAAAATTAACAAGTCATAATTCTTTAAAATAGTAATTGAAATTTTTTGCATGAAGTCAGTTTTATAGCGCAAGTAAAAGAATTACTGAATTCCAAACCACCACTCGCAGAATAACTTTAAAAGGAATACCCTCCAATCATTGTAACAGGACAAGTTCTCCATTAACATGAGGTTTAGTGCACACTATGTTAACATTTAAATTATAACCGGAGCTGTTACATAAAATGTTAGTAAGTTGTGATATACTACAGACTACATTTCATGAAGTAAAAAAACCAAGTAATAATTCAGGAAGTAAATTCATACAAAAATTCCTTCTCTATATTAAAAAAGCCCTCCAGACACAGGTAAACATTTTACCTCAAGTGCAAGATTAGCATATAACCCTGTAATTCAGTTGGTTATTGCATTTAAAAATTGCGAAGCTAACCAGTTTCATATGAAGCTGTTCCTTCATGCCTCAATTATTTCCCGTCAGAAAGTTTGCATTAATATAAGCCCATTTTGATGTATTCAGCTGAAGGTTATTAAGGATGAAGTTACTGACTTTCCTTATTCCCAAATCCCAAAACTCTTAAAGAAAAGTCTTCCTTAGTATCTGTCGTACCATCAAAAATGCAATAACAAACATTACGTATACAAAGCTGTTTTCCAACTATGGACAGACATCAAACTAACTGGTTTCTGAATCTGAAACATTGCACTTTATATTTTTCCAGAAAGGTAAGACAGAAAATGAAGAAATCTGGAAAAGAGCAGTGATGTTATCTGCACCATCATTCTCAACTGCATCCTCAGTCAAAATCACCAAAACATAAAATAGTGACAATCTTTATTAATGTGCCCTATTTGCCCCACCAAATGACCTACAAAAACAGCCAAAACTAGACCACTGCATTCTCAGCAGGATGACACAAGGCAACATTTTTCACCATATACAGAGAACTGAAGTTCTGATATTCTAGTTTTGAAGCTTTAATAATCCAAAATTAGTAATTGTATCTAGTAACTGTCAGCTTTACGCACCAGTTTGTAATTTTTAATTCTTAAAACTTGTCAAATCTGAAAACAAAACACAATTGACATGTTTTTGTTGCTTACTCATTGCATCTGTGCTCAATTAAAAGTTACAGACATTTTGATAGTGACTTAAAGGTTAACAGAGTCCATGAAGCATGATTTGGAAACAGCTGATTTTTTAATGTTATGAAAGTCATCGGTATATTGCTCTGTGCTGAAGACTTAAGTCTTCCATTTTCACTTCTGACGGGTGTGTGAATGGCCCTTGAATTAGCCTGAACTCCTCCTCTCCAGAAACAGGCAAGTTAAGTCTGTCACAGGGGCATGCGTAATTTTCCCACATGCTATTTTACTTGGTGCATGCAGCAGGAGGGGTGGGGATGGAAGAGGAGGACAGGTTCCAGACATCTCCTGAACCCACCAGA
>VXAL01016969.1:88847-98888 GCA_013399475.1 Chauna torquata
TAGGATTCTCAGTAAAAAGTTAATTGGTCTGCTCAGATATGTGAGTTTGTGTAGTGTAATGGAAATCTTATATGTTACAAAACATCTACTTGCCCATGCACACATGTCCTCTATACCCCACAGTTCTAATGCTTCTGAATTTTTAGAATAGGTCCAAGAAAGCAAGGTAAGCTCAGGTGTGTAGGAGAGGCAAAATAAATAAGGGCAGACTAATGCTCAGAGGTGAGATACACAGATAAATCACATTAAGGACAAAAACCTTTAACTTTAAAGGGACATTGTCAATGCTGACAGTGTAAGGCTGCTTTGCAAGTGAAATACATCTCCTGAGTCTATTTTTTTAAAAGCTCAAAGATAAAAATCTCAAGTTCTCAGCTGGATAAGTGGTATCAGGAAACATAATAAGCATATTTTTTGCAAACATAGGTAAGCTTATGCAGGCATGTCACCTCATCCCTCCTCTCTCCCCATATCTATTCCTAGGCCAGAAGCATTCATATTTACAAGAATTACAATGGTGATGCAGAACATCAAAGGACTTGGAGACTGTTACCCATGGATCCAGGGTAATACAGGGAGGAGAAAAACAATATATTCTAATCTCTCCTTAAACATCATTTGTTTTAGGCAGTGCTTTCAGATTGAATAAATGAAACAGCATTTAGAGACTCCAGACACTTTAAGTATATTAAATGCAAAAAATCAGGGGGCATTGTGGTAGTGAATAGAATGCCGTGTGTTTTAAAGTGAGTGGAATGTCTCCTGGCTCAGCATGCTTCCAAGTAATTACTAAGAGCAGATCCTGCTGCTAATTCAAACAGAATCTAATTCAAACAACAAAAACATTGTCTAATTATATAGGGCCAGATTTTCTGGTTTACAGTTTCCTAGCAAAGAGCTCTTCTTTGAGAAGCCTAGGATAGGATTTTTCCCTCCTCTGCCTGTCCTGCAGGATCAGAGAAGAAGAAAAAGGTGTTCTTGGCTCACACAATGCATACTGGGGTAGTGACACAAGCTAGTATGTCACACCTAGTCTTCAACTGTTAAGTGCCGAAGTGTCTGATAATTGAGGCTGTGCTGCCTTTCATTCGAAGATATCAAAACATTTTCCAGTTGTATAAATAGCTGTGTTACTGAAACATGCACAGCAAGATGGTGTTTTATACTGTGTTTTGAAGCAATAAATGAAGACCCAGAGCTGTAGGAGGGACAGAGCAAGAGTAAAATCTAACATGGTGTAGCAATGAGGTGGAAACCAGTAGTCCTCTGTCTACTAGCCAGTTACTGTAACTGGAAAGTAACAGCTTCATTTTAGTATCACCTACACGGAGTTATTTTCACTCCTTGTGATACAACAAATTACCATATTGAGAGAGGGGAGACATTACTGTCTACAGCTACAACTGTAAACCCAAGTAGCATGAAGCTGTGTCTGATGTGAGGGTGTTTGCAGGAAGATATGGATTTGCAACCAGGAAGAGCAAGCAATTTTTTTCTAGTAACTCAAGAAATCTTTAGGCATACTAAGAAAATTAATTTTAGGAGACTTTCAGTATTCCCAGGTGAAAGTTGAATGTGCATGCAGGCTCTATGGCATAAGTTCATTATAATACTATAAATTTTATTCTTACTTTCTTACTTTGATAAAAATGACATGTTTATAGTTCTGATTTTATGCATTACAAATTTTAGATGTGGAAATAGGAAACTGAAGTACTCCATTCACAACAGTGAAGTCAGGATATTTTGATCTTATTAAAGCTACTTTATTTGTTTTGAAATCAAGATTCCTGCTGAAGATGTGTGTGTCATTTGTTGAAATGACATTTTCAGCTGGAAAAGCACGGTTAGAAAATTTCATTCTAGATGTAGTAATAGTTGGCATTTCTTTAGCCCATGCTATTAAATTCAATTCAACTATAGGTGGTCATAGTTCATCTCAAAATCTGTGTGTGCATATGAATTAGAGGCAGAATATAAAGGAACGATGTTAATACATATGCGTGGCTTCCTGATGAGAAAACACGAGGGAAAAACATTGCTCCGTATTGAATGGTTCCCACTTGGTCTGGTTCGTGAACATTTCAAATGTCACTAAAAGGGACTAATACTAAATTTTCTTCATCGTGCTTTCTTCCCTTAACCTCAGTTCCATCATCCCCAATGCCAAGGATGGATGTAAGTAACTTTGAGAACTGAGTTAAATATCTGATCATACAAAATCCATTGCATTGTGAACGGAAGTGGAATTCACCTTCATCGACTTTTAATATGGCCAGTATGCAGTTCTTTTGCTCTCATTCATACATGAAATGCAAGTTGACTTAGTTTTGCATTTACCCCTGCAATATTGCATGTTATGCTTGCTTCTGAATTAACCTAAGACAGGGCTTACTTTTAAGAATTCTTAGTTCTGGGACAGTATTGCTCATTTCTGCTATCTTTTCAGAAAGAAGGACCTATTTATGTGGTGAGAGAACAAATGTCCTCTGGGCTCAGACTGTTTTCCAGTTCACATCTATGATGATTCTTTACCTCTGTGTCTCAAACTCCCAATCACTTAGGATAAATTTAGAAAACTAAAACTTTGGTTTTTAAACATTTCTTTCGCAAGATGGCAGCATTGCTTCAGGGAAGAAAATTGCTTGTGCTGTTTAGGATGTCTTGAACTTTTTAATATTTCCCTTTCATACCGTGTGTGGGAGAAACTGTGACAGGTGTATTCATCTGTGTTAACTGAATTTACATAGCGACATCAGTCACAAGATTGGATGAGTTTCATTCCCTTGCTGCTACGTTTGCAGGCATTGTGATGAAAGTATGTTACTGGAAGACTGTAATGAGTTTTGTGATTTGTATTGAAACTATATCATTTTGATTCTTTGTCATTATTAAAGTGTGTCTAGTTAAGACTGTAGTTGCATTTCTGAAGGTTTAGCTCTACACGAACTTGGAATTCGACTATTTTGATTGCACTGAGCAGAAATAACTTTATAGGAATTTTAACTTCAGATTCATGTATATTTCCCTTCCTGTCCACTGAGTGCTTTTATCCTTTCAGGACGTGATCTTACTCTCTGATGTCAATGGCTGAGTAGGGTAAGTCCTATAAAGGAGATATGGACAGCAAATAAGAGAGGAAAATTAATTTTTGATTCTTGCATTTTGTTCCCTACATGAATAATCAGGAATGATGAAAGAGCTGCATTTTGAACCATCAGAAGCATTCACCTTCAGTTACATCAAGGCAATCCCTTTACTTGATTTCAGGGCAGCACTGATTGACTTCTGAAGGAATTAGGTCTAGTTTATTTCTGATTCTTAAAACAGGTCTACTAAATGGACCTTACCCATATGGAGTAAAAAGCTGGGATATACAGGAATCCTCACTGTGCTGTCTTGGATGCAGTTGAGCTGCTTAAGAATACAGACTTTTTCTTAAACCATCATTTTGCTTGTGATTCTGATTTCACAGCACGAGTTGCTAGCTGAAGGATAATGTTTTCTAATTCATACGGCAATTTTATACCTCTGTTCAGATATTCCACTTGGCAAAAATGCTAACAAGGCCATTTTCATTTTTAAATCAGGAAAGCATTTTCCATGATTGCCTGGAGAAACGTCTCTTTTCTACTTAAAGTACTGAAGGAAATATACTTTGCTCTCCTGAATAGCAACATTTATTGTTTTAAGGAAATATTGGGAAGTCTGTTAGAACACTTTAACAAAAAATATTTAAAGTATTTTCATTTTCTTGGACAGTCTATGCTGAGGACGAAAAGTAAGCTTGCCTTTCTTTCCACTTCTCAAAATCCAACCTTTAATGTATATGGTTTTTATTCAGAGGAGGTCACTTAGCTTGCACTTTCAGGACTAAGGTAAGATTACTCTGCAAGTGTAACTCAACTAACAGCCCAAGTCCTTCAACCTTATGTTCAGAGATATTAAAATTCATATTTTTATATTTTCCCAAACTGCAACATATAAATTGCGTATTTAGTTTCTTCTTTAATGTATGTAGAGATTTTTATTGGTGCAGTTCAGCCGATCTCCAGTGATTCACAGTACCACCTTTCAAATGCTAACTTGCCATTAGCATCATTTACTTTCATGGCTTTTAACACATTTTCTAAAATTGCTGAGGGAGGAAGGACACAGATGTAAATGATTAAGAGAATGAAGTCAGATCTTTGTGTGATAAGGAGTGCTGAATTCTGCTTTTTCCTTCATACCCCAGCATAAAGTCTAAGTAAATAGAAGAAATGTACATGATGATATCTTCATTTGTAGAGAGAGGCTGGTGTCACTGCTTTTACAACATCCCAGAAGATATGCTAGTTAAATTGAACAGGAACACATGGACAGTAATGTGTGTGAGAGCTTCTGAAAAGTAGCTTCAAACACTGGAATTTGGTTTGGCTCCTGCAGGTTAGCACACCTCCATCATTCCAACTCCATTTCTTTGAAGAGAGCATGAATCTAACCTTCTGGTCACATAAAGTCTGTGATAGTCTCCTCCATGAGCACTCTGCTGCTTGCTCCGTCACTCATCCTGGCAGTGGAGCAAGTCTGGCCTTAACCGCTTTCAAAGAAAATTGAAAGGCATTCTGCTTTAAAGAGGAAGATCATTCAAAGGCTAGTCTGAGGCAGAAAGTTGAGAAATTTTGTTTAAGGAAAGTAGATAACAGAGCTTATTGGTGATGCAATGCAGTATTGATCACAAACTCAAATCTGACCCACGCTGTTAAAAAGTCAAAAGTTATTGTTATTTAGTAGACTGCATGAGATTAATTTCTCCCCTTCCAAGTGTATGAGAATTCTTGTTATAAATGGATCTCGCTGATCTAATCAGTGGTCACCATATGTGTGGTCCTTCATTTTAGAATTATTGATGAACATGTTTAAGTCAGTTTATTTTTTGTAGAAAGCATTTAAAATGTGTTTGGCTTTTACTGTGTGTTTCAGAGCTATTTAAAAGTGCTCTTGAAAGACATTGGTGAATGAGTACTCTTAACCTTTATACTGACACTTGTAAAACAAACACAAAACACTTCTATGAAGTAGCTTTTATGACTTGCATTAATCCCATAAGCATTTGCATTTACCTGACCCACAAACAAATAGAACATTTTATTTTTAAGGACCCCAAGGTCAGTACTTTTCACACATGCTAATACAAAGCACAAAGACAAAAGAGATCACATTCCCTCTAAGTCTTATCAGCACATAATAGAAAAGCATGTAAAAAAAGCAATATAGAAAAATAGATTCTTCAAAAGCATGCATTATGTTGTAATGTTCATAAAAATGCTTTTCACTAGCTGAGTACTGCTCAAAATCATTGGATGGGTCTGCATTTGGCTTCTGTTATAGTGCAAATAAGATGTAATGAAGCCCTAAACGTCTGATCAAAACTCCTGATCATTACATAATGCAAATGTCTCAAAAGAGTTTATTCAGAAATGGGTAAGTAGACATATGGCCAAAATGTCATTAATACTTTTGGTCAAAAACATAATTAGAGGAGAGTATGTTGTATTGTGAATAACAACGTTTCTACTAATAAGGGAAAGGATTTATTAGAAGTTTTGGGGCCTGATTTCACTTTCTCTTTCTGCTACAATAGATGTGGAATAAACTTAAAGCAAAAAAAAATAATAATAAAAAAATAAACATGAGGTATTGCTTGGAAAGATTTTATATGGCCATGTTTGAGATTAGCATCTGTTTCATTTGGGGTATATAAATTTTTAAGTAGTATTATATGTAGTAACTACAATGCATATTACCTAGTCCTAAGCATTGTCTTTTATATTGGTTTACCTGGAAAATAGCACAATAAATCATTTTCATGCTTTCTGCAGTACTGCTAAGAAAAATTCGGTGATCTTCCATCATTTGGATGGACTTGTCAACTTGACAGGTGAAAGACTGTAGATGTGTTCAGTTACATAGTTGAGGATATATGGAAGAAGAAAAAACATTAACTGTGCAACTGTGAATAACAATAAATTGGGAGGTACTGGAGAAAAAGCTGAAGGGCCTTAGAATGTTAAAAAAAGAAAGTAAAGGAAAAGGAGTTTGCAGATAAAACTGAAACCAGGAGAAAGGACAAACCTCATGACATCTGCATGAATCATAAGTAATGGAAAGACTAGGTAGAACATTTAGGGATATGTGATTGGAAAAAAGGTTCTTCGAGAGTATTGGCAGGCTGTCAGGTATGTGGCCAGAGGAGTAAAACAGGACGATTTAGGAAGCTTTCAGTCTTCAAAATATAAACTTAACTGAAATAAGTCTTAACAGCCCAGAATTCATATAGGCCATTGAGGTAAGACACCATGCAATCCTAGGAAGCAGCAGAATATTTTGCTCAGTTTGTGAGCAGGCCTATGTGGAAGGAACATATTTAGGAATCACAGGAGCTTTCTTAGCAGATTTGGAGCAGGAATAGAAGTTGTACATTTGAATGCAATGGTTTAATTGTTTATGGCTGGGCTGTTGCAGAAATCCTAGATTATAAATACCTGTCACTGACAAACACTTGCAATGAATTTTCTTGTCAGTGACAAAATTAAGATAACGCGTCTGACAGTATCCTAACACTTCAGTTGAAGTAGGCTGAAAAAAGAATGTCTTACAGTATTCTGGGGACAGTTATTTTTGTTTCCCTCCCAAGTTTTATCCCTGTTGAAGAATAAAAGCTGAAAAGCAGAAATGATTTGAAGTATTTGTACCGGAAGCGGTGAGCAGAAGGTGCACCAAAAGGAACAGTCGAAAGAGAAAAGAGTATTTGTTTCCTGCACTGAGTATGGAAGGTTATATTAGTTAGCCTCCACCATTATTAATAATGAGCTTAAGTGGACTGATTTGTCAAGAATGAAGGGCAAAAATACAGCTATTCAGAGGCAAAGATGATACTAGGAAGAGAGGTTGGAGGAAAATGAGAAGAACAGTTTGGAATAGAAGAAAGGGTAGCTAAGTGGTACTTGAACTGTTAAGGAAAGCTGAAGTAGGGGTAAGAGACGAGGGTGAGAACGGGAATCAAAATTGGTGGGTGTGGAAAGAAGAGAAAAAACAGAACGGTCATGGAACAGTGAATGTGAATGGAAAGTAAATATAAAGGAGTTAAGGCATGAAAGGAAGAAAATAAGGATCTCTTTGTAAGAATGTAAGAATAAGTAATGGTCTGCTCTGTGTGATCCCCAAAAGGATTGCCGTAGAGTATGGTCTGTGATGTCCCAAGAAAATCAATCCTTACTACCTGCTCAAAGGAAAACCCATTAGGATTTCACATAAGACTTTTCTCTGGCTAAAGTAGAAAAGGCCAGATAAATCCAAAGTGCCCATGGATTAAGAGAAGCACCTATAATAACATCCTGTCAAACAATTCCACACTGCATTCTTTCCTGTATATGTTTGTCCATACCACTTCTGCTTCTGGCATCTTCCCCTGCTATATTTCAATTTCCAGGGAATCTACTTCTCCATTGTAGCTGTAGGATGGTCCCTGTTTTTCCCAGAACTTATCTTGGTTTAGTTATGGTTAGTTCCTCTGGTCTGCTGTCCCAGCTCATGTCCTCAGCTGCCTTGGGACCGACCTGCTGGTAAGCGTGCCTCAAGTACCCAACCACACGATTGTGTACACTTGGAAATGGAAGGAAGGTGTTGTTTTTAATGCAGAGGAGTGGAGTTGGCATAGGGAGCAGCAGTTGTGACACAAGCTGAACATGTCCTTCTGTTTCAGTTTTTCAACTCCTATTAGCATATTTGAGCTCACGTTATTAAAACCAAAGCAAGAGGCAGGCTCTGAAGACTTCTTTGCAAGAGCTCTGCTCCAGGTGCAGAGAGAGCCTTTGTAATTCCAGTCTCAGAGAGGGAAGAAATGGAGCTGTGTACAGCTGATGTATATTGATGCATGACCTTGATACTTTCATTGCTAACAACAGAATTTTGCAGGCAACATATTTTACGGAGAATATTTGAAGTAAGATTGGAAGAACAATCTACTGAGAAACAGAAACCTTGGTTATATTGTAATATAAACAAGCACTGACACCTGCTCTGAGACTAAAGCCTTTAATTGTGTTTTTCTGAAAGATAAACACTCCTCAAACCATCCCATATCTGAAATAACTTTATGTATAATAGTACAGAGTAGGCAAATGCTATGTCTTTTGTTTACATTTTTGAGAGACATTGCTCAAAGATGTTAGGTGCGTAGTACAATATAGGTTTGTAGCAATCTGTTTAACATGCTATTCCCTTGCCCAGAAATGAAATGTCATAAGAAGACTGTAGTACCTTTTGTAACATCTCTTGAATGAGTAACATGTGGTGCAAGTTGTATACAGCTCAGATTACTAGAGGAAATCTCCAACACCTTCTGCAGTGGTGTATGCATATAATAATTTGAAATTCTGTCTTAATGCTGACATACAGAGTTAATCTTAACTGTGAGGATCCTGACATAAGACACATAAGACATGATATTTATGTTGAATATAAAATGATTTTTTAACCATTTAATGTTTCTGGAGACAGTTTCCATGTGTTTTCAATGTTACTCTGTTAGTTGAGCTCTGAAACATGCTACTTAATGGCATTGAATCATGTTCTGATACACAGTTCAGATTTGTTCCGTTTGTGGGAAATATACCTTCTGATTAACCAGCCAGAAATTCAGTGCTGGAACCAAAAATAAAATTAGTTCTTTCTAACTTGTCATGAAGAATAAAGACTTTGCAGGCTATATTCTGACTTCATGGTAAAGTTTGTCCTTTAACTATAGTTGAATAGGGTGGTGTTCATTAAGCATTTGAAATAAACAGTGAAGGTGCAGTGAAGGAAGTGCTGTGTGGATTACATAAAGAATTTAGATTCCTGACTGTGGAGATGATAGCTTAACACAGATCACATGAATAGTTTTGTTTTGGCTCAGACCAGCTGCAGATGTAACATCATCAAATATTCTATTTAAACCGGCTAAAAACAGAGCCTTGCTAATTCTGAGTTGTGATGATTCCAGTGGACTTGCTGAAATAAGTTATTTTTAGCAGGAAGAAAGACTTGGGATCCACACTGAGTACCTGTTTTTCTGTTTGTTTAGGGAACAGGAAATCAGAAGAAACGTTACAACTCGAGATAAAGCTAGCATAAAAGAGCAAGGATAAAAAACTAAGATAAAACCGACCTCTCTTCAGGAGAAGTAATTGGGCTGATGGAAGAGATTATTTGGCTTGGAAGAGATTATAGGAATTTTTGTTTTTATTTTGGATTGGATTGTTATCTAGAAAAGACAACCAGAGAGATCCTTGGGGGAAGTTTTGTTTAGCTGTCAAGTGTAACTTGTTATACATTCTGAGTCCCTTTTTAAAGCATTGTTCCAGGTGACCTTTGCAGTCATGTCATCTAGTTTTTGGAAGCAGTGTGTGAAATTTTTATAGTAATGAAATATCTGTTGTTAATTTAAAGTACAATGATAATTAAGTTTATAGATTTCCAATATTCTGTGCTATTAAATGATTTTAAAGCAATCCATTAGGATGAAGGATCAAGTAAGCTGTGGTTATGTGATTTTATGCAGTGTTTTCACTGTTATTTCAGCGTTGGTACTGAATTTGTAACCAGCAGAGGACTGAAGTTGTGAATTGAACTTCGACGTAAAGGAAAAGGTTGGGAAACCTAGCATTTGAAAATGGATCTTGACAAATTCAACGAAATATTGGTGTCACTGGCAAGGATGTTCTTGAATATTTTAAATGATTTGGAAAGAGCAGTTAAAATAAGTGTCTTGCTTCTAATCAAATATCTATTAGTAGAGGATTGCCACTACTTATGTGGAGGGTTGAAGAAATATTCTTTCCCCTGTCTCTCCCTCATGCGTTTTTATTTTTGCATAATTATGTTTCATTTCTTTTTCATCTTTGCTGGGAAATAAAGATGGGAGACTGAACACGCTCTGCTGTTGTTCCTAGAGGAAATTTTCAGGATCCTGTTTGTTTTCCTTCCATGCTTGGCAATGCCATCTGGCTTGCAGTT
>VXAL01016969.1:98948-121430 GCA_013399475.1 Chauna torquata
CTCCTTGTTTAAGCTGGCAGAGGCTGTCGGGATTTTATTTTTCTGTGATCTTCTGTTTTAAGGAGTAAGGTTCAGTTCCTGGGCTCAATTCACCTGTTTCACTGCAACTCCTTGACAGTGCATCACCTATGGTGCTGCTAAATGTCCTTGGTCTTTATTTCTGTTTAATGTCTGTAGGTATTTTTTTCATCTTTTATACAAAAGATATTCATTATAAGCTGTGAGTGTTTTTCAATTGTTATGGATGAATGGGCAGAATTGGTGTTGCTGTTAATTTTTTTTTTTTTTTGATTAAATATCCACTACATATGTTTAGGACTTCAGGGAAAACTCAACTCAGAGATCAAGGTAGTCCCTCCCATCATTTACACACCTTTTCTGCTAGGGAATCTCTACTGCAGTCATACAAGCAGCAAAATCAATATTGTGCTTTAAGCCTGAATGTCTTAAAAAAATTTGCTTTGAAATTTTAGAGTAATTTCTGTGCTATGCAATAGTTCAGGCTGTACACCCTCAATCTGGTTTATATGACTGCGCGAGTAATAGCACCATACTGTTTAAAGCCAGATTTCTCAGGAAAGGAGCTAGAGTTCCAGGGAGAAAATATGAGGATCAGTGATCTTGAAACTATTGCCCAAAAGGCTTTCAGAATCTAACAATCCTAACACTTCTACTTTTCAGGAAGATCAAAGCACTCCTAGCATTTCAAATACCTGTCTGTGTGATTTAGAAAGAGAAGATTAATATGTAAATGTAAAGGATTTGAGCTAATTGAATATGAATTACTTTCTGAGTATGCTACTGTTAGATGTTTGAACACTAGGGACATTGAGCATTATATAATTGATTAACAATTGGCTCATTAATTAAAACAAGGGGTTGTATGACTATTGATGAATGCAGGATATTTTCAGATGCAGAAAAGGATGCAATTCTTGAACCTGTGTTATTGCTTTCATTTTTGATAGTGTAGTATTACAAAGATGTGGTATCATAGAAATGTTTTTCTTCTAATAAGTGACTGCATCAAAACTATAAGGTAAAGCTGAAAGATAAGTATGGACTCAGAGAAAATGTGTAGCAGATGTTTAATGGATGCTGTGATGTGATACAGCTGTTTTTCTTAACTTTTTGAAATATATGAATACAATAACGTATGTTGTATCTGGTAAGAATAAACTGCTAGTGCTACACAGCTGTCCTTGCTGAAGGATAGCCTTTATCTCACATAATTGTATTTACAGTTGTATTACAATAAAGCTATACACTAATGGGACGATTTGGTCATAAATCCAAAAGCCATACTGAGGCTGTTATAATGCTGGGGGTGTCTTGCTTAAGTCTGCCCTGGTGCACTTCCTGGCCACCATCTGGAAGGAAGCCAACTAGATGCAAACCAGCTTTTGTGGGAATAAGCCTTATTTGTGGAGGGGTCACACTCCAATATAAAGTATGTATAGATGTATCATTGGGAGTCATTACCGACATACCTTATTGCTTCTTGTACCTCATTGTGTGCGCTAGGTAAAGTGGAAAATCAAGTGACAGATTAATGCTATGCATTTGCAAAACCCCTTTAAGAGGAGCAGACGCATTGCCAATAATTTTAAAACTTTGAAGAGGCTAACACAGGTGAATGTGAAACAAATATTATGCTTATCAACCTATTACCACAATCTACAGGGCCTGATTCTTCCCTACAACCTACATGTTATTTTCAAAGCATGCTGCTGAAATCTGTTTTGGAATTGTAAGGGGGCTAGAGTGAGGAATATTGGTATTTTTATTCCTGTAGAATAAGTCATCTAGTGGGGAGGAATGACGTCTGATAGCTGGCTTTGGTGTACTGTTACCATGGCAAGTTTCAAATAATTTCTGTCTGGATTTGTGCACTTGCTAGATATTAACATTGTTAATGAGTGAATTATTTACTTCAAATTTCCTGGCTTATAACTTGTTAGTTGCAACTTCAGGGTTAAATTTCACTCTAATTCTAAAGTTTGGCACTAAAGTTTGTCTCTGAATGTGTGGCTCCTGATGAAACTGTTTCGGATGTACAGTGGTGTCCTGTCCTTAAATACGGATGTGAAATGAACCAAACATAGAAAATGAAAGAGAGCCTCTAGCATCCCATGAGATTTTTGAGTGTTGACTGATGGTTTGCCAAGACTCATTCAAGATAAATTGGATGGGTTGCATTCATGGGCTGTGACCCACGTAAGAAAAACTTCTTAAGAAATTATCAATGCTTGGTTTAAACTTTAAGCACTTCACTTACATTACTTATCTTAAAGAATTTTTGGAAAGGGCTGTGCTACAAACAGTTTACTAAGCACTTTTAAAGTAGATATATGCTTCTGTTGGTTAACTGATTGTGGTGGGACAGACCAACCTGATAAGAAGGTTTAAGCTTCCATTGTTGGAGAGAGAAACCAGGATATGAGCTGAACGGCATTAATATGTAAAGGCACAAATGAACGTGGAAAACAGGAGCCCTCCATACAAAGAGGAAAATGAGAAGCAGTGAACTCTATAGGTTAATGCTCAGTCCTTAGCCCCGAAATCTGGGAAGTCAGCCCTGAGGCCAGCTATCTAGCCTGCTGTGGTAAATGCAATGGCATTGCAATTACTAATGAACTTCACAGAGGTGTTTAGTTTTGTTTAATGTTGGTATTTTTTTTACAGTCCTTACAGATGAAAGAACAATAAATACATAGTCCCATTTGTTATGCAGAACATTGTGTCACTTGGACTTCCAGAAGTCCTGAATTGGAGACAGAACTGTGGAAGGATGTACTTTGTCTTGCTGTTGTGCTCCCTTTGGTCCCACCTGCCTCCGTGGCAGTGTGGACAAGAAGAGTTCTGGCTCCGATGTTTTTATGGCTCAGGTTGGCATTGGATCAATGACAGGTTGCAGAAGTTGTATTGTTTTTTTAGGACTTCTTGAAAGTTGGAGGAAAACAAATGGTTGTCACCAAGGTCCATAACATGATAGGCTCTTAATATGGTGAGGAAGCAGACATGTTACATGGTGATGTATTACCTCACATTCTCTGGATGGAATACTCTTTTACTGCATGTCCTATGTTATTATATGCAAGGAAGTCCTGAATTCAGATTTTCAAATCTATTATATAGAGTGGTGTCATCTTTTCTTTTTTCTAGGTAAAAGTGCATGTGTTCTCAGATTAAAATATTTAAGATATTACGAATAACTTCTGAGCAATGCATAGCTATTTGCATTAAGATTGAACTATGTGAGTAATGAATGTTGACTTGGAATTGCAGCGAATATGGTAATGAAATAAAGCCCCGTTAGATGCGGGTTATTTGCAAATTGGGGTTCTTTTCAATTAAGTGATCTCCCAGGCTGATCTGGGGAAAGAGGCATGTCAGTCAATCAAGTAGGAAGAAGGACTTTTAAACAAATGTAAACTACTATAGATGTTAAATAATGGATTAATTCCATACGTACATAGGAGTAAATCCCTGCTTTGGAAACTTTAGTTATAAGGAAGTCTTTATGTTCAATTCCTGTCATCCTTCTTTTTCTGTGACCACATTTATTTAAAACAATGTGATTGTTCTATTTTGGGGAAATGCTATAAGTAGTTCTATTTGCATAAGTTCCAATGATACATCAGTTTATTACTATGCTTATGTTAACCAAATATATTCCTAATTAACTACAAATGATTCACTGGTAAATAGCCTCATGTATTGGGCAACTTCTAGATCCAGTTTTACTTTCTACACCCTTACTAAAGAGTAGGCATAAGTCATGTTTGAAAGAGGATTCATGCGGTGTATCACTAGAGTTTAAGTAAATGCATAATGTTTATATAAAGTTGTAGGAGGATCAAAATGCATCACAAACTTCTGTGAACCACAAGTGCTTCTCACCTCTATATAATCCTGGCTGTGTTCTGCTGACAAATCCAAACCAACGTTTTGTTGCCCCTGGGTTTGCTCTGACAGGAAATTTCATCCAGGGATCTGTATAACTATAGAGCATCTGGTCTATTCCTTTACCTTCCTTAATTAAAATCAGATCTATTTTTTTTTTAGAAAATGTTGTGAAAAACCTAGAGGGACCAAATGGGAGCCTCTAATACAGAAATTCATGGCAACCTTCTGCAAGCTTCGAAACTCAGAACAATAAAAATCTCTGCAGCCATGGTAAAGCAGAGTATGAAAGAATAGCGAAATCACCTTGAGAGGAGGTCAGTAATTTGCAACTAGCTATAAATAGAACCTGAAATCTTATTGTGCCAACTGGGTCCAATAAAGTGTTTCATTTTCCAGATAGAAATTTATTCTGTGATGTGGTTAATCAAATATACTCATCAAGAAGCCACTCAAACAAGAAGAGCTTAGATATTTTTTTCAGTAACTGTGGCTTTTGCAAAATTTTTGTCTGTTTTTTCAAGTATGACATCATATTAACAGTTAAAAAAAAAAAATTGTTTGAATGAGAGCTACAAAATTGAGTGTATAGTATGGGTTCCATAAGCCATTAGTGAATAGAACATAAATTTGTCTTCCTGCCAAAATATACCAGACTCTCCATAACTCTCCATAAATGCCAATATAAGTTTGTTGGCCTTGGCTTCTCACTGCCTCACTATTTATAGAGTCTCTTATGCCTGCAAACAATCTTTAAAATGCTACTAAATCAGTACAGCTGTTCAGCCACGCCAGTGCTAACATGGGAGCAAGTAACTTTATAGGTGTGACCGTGGAGCATTGGACTGTACTCCTTTTTTCAGTAAGGATATTATATTGTACAATTGCCTGTGACTTACGGGAGGTGGCTTAACAATACCTCTTTTTTTTTCCCAATATCACATGTAAGTCACAAACTTCTTGCACTGGCAGGATCTCCTCTGCAAGGCTGTTCTCTGTTCCAGTGGTGGCTCTTTGCAACTGGGAATAAATGGGATGTGATGGTTCTATAGTCACACACCGTTTCTCTTGGCATTGACCACTATAGTTGAGAAATGCAAGTGGAAGAGGAGTTTCTTCATCGGCAGAGGGAACTCCAAAATGGAAGAAGGCTGAGCTAGGTCATTCACCCACCCCCGACTATAAATCCTGTGCACACTATTGAAAGGGGTCGGAATCTAATTTACATATATGATTCAAAGCTTGCTAAGGGCAGTGGAAATCTCTGTTAAATTTAATAGGGTTTGGATCGTATCTTAAAAAAAAAAAAAAGTGCTGAGAAGGAGTGCTAAGATTGAATGGGGGAAGCAGAAATTTTCTCAGGATACATCCACTTTTGATGTATCTATCACTGAAACAGGAAAAAATTGGTTACAAGAGTAACAGTCCATCTCTTAAAGTTCCATGTTAACTTTATCTCAAAATACAGTGAGCTTAATGAGTGAATATGTGAGATTATGTTCTACCTGCTGTTATACAATAAATGGAGGTACTTGTTTGCCACAGGGATATGCACAAATAGTAGATGTGGGAGCATGTTCCCTGCAAGAATGTCCTTTCTAGTACAGAATGAACCAGAAGTACCATTGGAATTATGTAACCCATTGAATATACAATCCTTCAGCTGTCCTCCAGCTAAAAAAACTGGTTTATGTTTTCTGCTGATGAAAATGCATGCTGCACCACTGACACTACTGAGCATTCTGCAAAGAACTTTGTTTTTATTTGCTGCTGGTATTTACTTGTAAAGGTCCCACTTGGGACTTGGGCTCATTTGTCATACATGCTGAAGAAACCAAATGGTAAGATGAATGCAATGAAAGACAGTGTACCAAACAGTCATTAACGCTAGTCTGCATCAGCTTGCCTTTCAAAAGGAAAATGCTCCTTAAATCAAGCACTAGAAATAAGATCTTCATAAAATGAGGGGGAAAAAAAAGTCAATTTTGAGCTTGCTCTTCAAAAAGAAAAAAAAAAATTAATGCTGTTATAATCTCTGGCCAAGACAGACTTTGGTAAGTATAATGGGGCATAAGTGCATTTAGTTCTGCTGTTAGTAAGAGTAAATTGTATAGCTGTCAAGTTGTGGCATATATATGAAGTTCTGAGTAAAACCGTTGCTGGGAGTGATGAAATTAGTATGCCAAAGGAGATGAAAGAGTGCAGATCCATCAAGTGAACCTGTTAAAATTGTGAAGCAAGTTTAAAACAGTACAGATGCCTTGACCATCTGCTGAGAAATGTGTGTGGACATAATTGCACAGAACATCTGTCATTTCGTTTAAAAACAACAACAACAAAAAAAAAACACTAATTTTTTCAAGAAGTGTGCAGTCAAAGGAAGCAGCTTCTCCCTCCTTCCAAAGCCCATATCCTTGAAATAACCACATATTCTTTGTACACCAGTAGGTTCCAAACAATCTGATTTATTCTTTGCTCTTCTTTTGTGTGTAAGGATTTACGTCTAGCGTGTTCTTTAGAAGTTGGAGCCTCCTGCAGTTTAGGATGCCTGAACTATACATCAGAGTTTATCGCAAAAGTACTGAGATACTCTTAACTGTAATGTTGCTTCCAGGGCTTTGTTTCTGTGGTTTATATCACTAGAACCTTTGGCAGAATTATCTCTTTGCATTATGTGTCTGCTTGTCTGTTTTAGAGAGTGCAAGATGATGAGAGTATTGCTATCCCTTTAAAGTGCATGTCAGAGTTGTAGAAGCCACAGAGATGTATTTGTAAATAAGATGTAACAGAACCTAATGGAGGCAGTGGACATTTTCTTACACTCAGTACACTCAGGCACACCTTAATTGATAATTTTAGGTATTAAATTCACAAGTGGCTGCAGTAAATTTCAACCGCCATTTTAAAGGAGGGATTTTTCACTCCAGCTTTCAAAGCACAGCCACAGTTTTCATTAGAAGCTCAATTTTGTGTGGTAGAAACAAAAAGTAAATATCCCGTGACTGGCCTCCATCAAGTGATTAAATATTCAGGTGTGGAGCATTTGCTGTGAGTTGTTCCCAGTTGCTGGGTTTATCATAGTGCCTTTGCTTATTTGTGCTTGTATAATGAAAAAAATAGAGATAAGTAGGTAAAATAGGATTGTCTCACACAGACATTTTTGTTTGCATTTTACATTTGTTACATGGGTGATGACTTCTGGTCTCTATTTTTATCTTTAGGGATCAAACGTACTTGCAGAGACTGGTTTTTCAAAAGCAGGATCCATTGTAAGCACAGTAAATTAAGAAAACGACAAAATCATTTAGAGGGAAAAATGGTACAGCTGGAGAAAATGTCTGGGCTCACTGAGAGAGATGTTTAGTTTTTTTTATTTTACTGTTTTAGCAGTTTTTGCTAGTGTTACTTCAGCTTAAAGTCATAACTTTATCAATTTGACTCTAGCTTACTAAAATAGGTATATAGATAGATGTATTCTAAAATGATCAAAGTGTTTCTTCCAAGATTCAAAAGAATATGTAGTTAGGAGGCCAATGACCTAAGGTTCTGTTTTTTTTCCAGTTTTCTTTTGCTTAAGTTACTTGTGTAGTCATTGTCTTTTCGTAGCTGTCATTTAAAACATTGAACTTTAATTCCTTTTGAAACATAAAGCTGCTTTAAATATTGTATGTATGTTATTATTATGATATTATTACTGCTTTTTTGGTCTTACTGAAATAACATTTTCTGTAACATGCTAAAAGAAGAAACAGTGAATGCAGGAAAAAAATATACTGCCAGACCTGTTTTCCGCACAGACGTCTCGTAAGACCAGTGACATGCGTTTAATGGCTTCAAGAGCTAATTTGAATGCCTAGTTCACTATTTGGACTTTCTGTTCACATTTTTTGTAAATGGTGGTACTCTTTCAGGAAGGAAAGGCGTGATGTTTGCTTGCTCTGCACCATATTTGTGGCTGCATTGCCAATATAAACTACAATGGCTCTTGGTGAGTTGTGCTGGCATTTGTTTTCAGGTCTGTGGAATGCAACAGGTAAACTGCACAGAGCAGTCTGGAAACATTTAAAGGGTTTCTGTGGGAAGACCCATGTCATGTTTCCTCTATGAACTTTTCCCAGGAAATTGAATGAGTACAAAACCGTTCAGAGGAGGGTGGGGGACAACTTGTAGCATTCATCATTGACCTATAAGGATAGGTCAATAAACCAGAAAACCTTGCCTGTAAAGTCTGTTGCATCATACTTAAGCATAGCAATGTGTTAAACATAGCTAGAAAGAATGTACAAACATGACGGCTGTGACAGGTACTTAATCTTAAGGACAATTATAGAAGCAGTTGCAAAAATCTTTTTATAATAAGAGTCTTGTGGCAAAACTGCCTGCATGTGTAAATGGTCTGTGGGGTCTTGGGGGCAGAAATGGTTTGAATTCTCCCTTTATTCGTTTTCTGCTTTGTAATTCTGCATTCTTCTACTTATACATACTCCTTCCTCAAAGATAATTTGTATGCCATTTAAAATGAGTTATTTGGATGCACGTGCATTGCTGTAGTACAGGGATGTTTGGAATTTGTGTTAACCATTGGAAGAGACTTGATATGGATCATGACTTATCACTTATGTTGTCAATATTTCATGAAAATGAGAATTTTTCAACAGATTTTACTAAAAACAATTTTCCCAGTTTTTGAACAGCACTAAATACCACATTTGTAGTTCACAACTTACCTACGGTTATAAGGAAGTGTATTTCATGCTTGAAATACTGTGTCACCATGTGCAGAGCCAGATGCAGCCCCAGTCTAAATTGGAAAATACATACCCACATCTGTATCTTAGGCTGTGAGCACAGAGTGCACTTCTTGATGAGAAGGGAGAGGATGGAAAGTTTGCCTCTAGCACCCTCTGGTAAGCTTCTGCCTGATCGTGTCAGTCATGGGCAAGGTTAGGGATACATCTTTGTTTCTGACTTCCAGCTTATTTCTTGCTTTGTTTCAGTAGTTAGGCTGACATTTTTGTTTTGGTATTATATAGTTTTTTTTTCATTTACTTTTTTGCCGGAAACCCTTTCCAATGCCAAAATGCACTCACTAATGCTTTGTCCTCATTCTTTAGATTCCTGGAATACAACCTTTATTAAAAACTAGAAAATATACTCCAGAAAGGTCTGCTCTGATTCTTAGCTGCAAAGATCTCTTGCAGATTGTACGTCAACTGCTTCATAAGGGCTTTTTATACCATCTCTGGAACATTATTTGTTGTTCACCCTTGGAGATACTGCACCAGCTGAACTGTAGTTCAGATCTGGTACTTGAATTGTGTTTCTGGTTCTAAGATACATTGTGTTAATTCTTCCATTCCCAGTACAGGAGCAGGGAGGAAGCTTTTGAGTCTGATCCAACATAATCTTTTTAAAACAACTTTTTGACTAGTCACTGTCTATAATGATTTTAGTGTCTCTTGTACTAATCCTGATGAGCAGAATCTGTGCTAAGACTTGCCTTTTTGTTTCCTGCTGGTTAAAACTGCTTTTAAAGACCATGTCTTATATGTCAGCATTCTGTACTTGTAGCTGTTAACTGTGGCATTATTCCAAGTTCTGTTTTAGGACAACTTTAGTTCATTTTGTGTGATGCTCTGTTTTTTCCAGTGTGATGGGGGCTTCAGTTTCTCTGCTAGTATTGTAAGTATTATTTTTAGCTTCTTGTAAAAACTCAGGTTTTTCTTCCTCATTTTGGTGTTTATTTGACATGGTCAAATAACTGCATCTCTTAATGTTTAGAAGCTAAAGCTGCTCATCAGGCTTTTTGGTCTAACTAAACTTTCCTCTTTTCATGTTGATCTTTTGAGAAATAATATCTTGCTTCTCCCGTTGTTTCTAGTATTTTGTTATTTCACTGGAAGGTTTGCTTTTCCTTCTTTTTCTCTCTGATTTCCCAGGAGGTTAAAGATGGCATATTTTTATCTAAATTATATACCAGAAATTTGCTGATGAGATTGTGGTATGTATGTTTGTGTCTTCCCACAGGGATTATTTTTGAGCTAGAGGTTTCTAGATCAAGTTACAGAATAGGCACCAGATGGTCTGGAATTATTCTTTAACAATCTATAGATAATTAAACATTCAGCAAAAACTACTCTGTTTTTAAAACTGAGCACAGTCTTTCACAAAAACAGCATATTGAGTTTTAGCTTACTTTCCATAATTTATATCTTTACTTTTGTTTCCTTACTATTTTTTCTTGCTGGTTCTTGAATCTATTTTGGTACTCTCTTTTCTCCTGTGGCACAGGGACCGGCAGGTGCCTGGTATGTTATTTTCCAGTCAAGAAAAGAAACGAGTAATGTCTTTGTGGGCTATAGCTTTTTTTTTTTTTTTTCCCCTGAGTTGCTATGAAGGGAATAATAGTAAGACAGTGATGTGGCCTGCACTTTCAGCAATCTCTACTTGCCAATCGATATCATGGGACAAAGAGAGGTGGATCTGTTCCCCAGCACTGTGCTACAGAAGGTGAAGCAGATTGTGAAAACTGTATTCATTTACTTTTATGGGACAGATTTTAGGGTAAAACATAATTCAGTTATATTCTGGCTTAGACTAAGCAGTGTCTTGAAAATAATATTCTCCTTTTTTGTATCTGAGTATGAACCACTAAAGTTGGTACCTCTGCAGAGTAGAACTTTATAATCGTATGTTTGATGATGTAGTTCAGCCTGACACTACAGATTGTCTTTCTGACTACCTGTAGTCAGAGACACATATCAAGGAATAAGTGTTTGCATTCATTTCTGAGGGAAGCAGATTCTGGTCCTTAATAAATAGGATCAAATCAGAATTCTCAATGACATTTTTCACTGTCACTCAGTTAAATCAGTATTAAGTAATATCCGTTATTTATTAAACAGTGAATGTTATTAAACCATTAATATTACTTCATTCTGGAAGCTTTCTTAGAGAAGTTCCTTCACTCTAGAACTAAAGGGCCACAATACTATAGATGTATTTTTGTAATACAAAAATGAGCAAATACCAGCAAAAATTAGTAAACATTCTTTCTGCTTCTTAGAGATGCCCAAAGATTGTTCACAACATTATCAGTACTGTAACTCCTTGAACAAAGTTTGACTCAGATTGTTAACTGAAGATCCGATACAATAAAACATTAGGCTTCTGTGACAGAGTTAGGACAATGCTTATTATATATTTTGCCAATTAGAAGCCAGCACATTCACAGAGTCACAGAATCACAAGGTTGGAAAGGACCTTCAAGATCATCTAGTCCAACCGTCATCCTATCACCAATACTACCCACTAAGCTACTAAACCATATCTTGTAGCACCTTGTCCAGGCGCCTCTTAAAAACCGCAAGGGTCGGTGACTCCACCACCTCCCTGGTCAGGCCGTTCCAGTGCTTGACCACTCTCTGAGAGAAAAAGTTTTTCCTGATATCTAATCTAAATCTCCCCGTGCGCAACTTTCGGCCGTTACCTCGAGTCCTATCATTAGTTATGTGGAAGAAGAGGCCGACCCCATCCTCATCACAACCTCCCTTCAGGAAGTTGTAGAGTGCAATGAGATCTCCCCTGAGCCTCCTCTTCTCCAGACTAAAATTCTTCAGTTCTTAGGATTAAGCTTCAGAAGCAGATATTGGGTCTATATTATCCTGCAGTTTTTACACAGGAATGGCTAGGTGAGTTAAGAAAATAGCTACTGAACCTCTGAACAATGAAGTACTAATATCCAAAAGCCTGTGTAGTGATTGGTATCTAGCATCCTGCTTCTGAAAACTCAGGTATTTTGCTGACCTTTGAAACATGGTGTACACTGGGAATAACACTGTAGCTTTAGAACTTGTTGGGTGCATGATCATTCCTCAAATATTATGTTTAAGGCTTTTTAACAGCATTCAGAAATTTTCTTACTACTAAGATTTAGATTTTAATGTTACACTTCATTTTCTGCCAAGTGTCTTATACCAGTATGAACTATTTTTGCTGAACCAGCATCAGCTGTTGTTATAGATTTAGAAAATGTTACGGAAGAACGCTACCACCATGTCCAGAAGATCTGTGAAACTAAGACAGTTTGTGTGACTGCCACTGATGTTAATGGTGGTATCAGCAAGGATGCAACCTTAAATGAAAATAAAGGAGAGAGGAATTTTGGAGTTTATCTCTCTTAGAAAACAACTTTCCCAAGATATCTGAGTAACTTCTAGAAATATGAATAGGGTACTGCTGGGCCTACCTTTTTGGAAAAGTGCTTAAATATGTATTGGATTTGAATGCAACGTTACCATTGACTTCCCTTAGACTTCCTACCTTTCTGGTGTCAGGCATAAGTCTCACTTTTAAAGTGAGGCTTAAAGGAAAATTCCTTTGTAAGTGATTGAGATGGTTAGGTGCTGTCTTGAAAATATTTTTTCCTTTGTAGTTGATGATCGGACATAAATTGGCCATAGTAGACAAGGCATAAAGGTTTCACATTGTTACACGTATATTTACTCAGTTATGAAGATAAAGTAACTCACATTTTAAATATTTATGAATTATTTTAAAAGTGTCTTAATACATGAAAAAAATGATAATCCTTGTACATGAAATGTATTTTTTTTATAGTACTTTAGTTCTAGAGGCCTTTGGGCCACACTATAGCAAAGGTAAGTTAGCTTTCAACAGTCTTTTATACAACCTGATTTAAAGCATATTCAATTCACTGAGAGACCTCCTGCTGCCTTGGGAGTCCAGAGGCTGCATGCTGTGCTAGGAGTTCTTTCAGGTTTGACTGTGACAGTGTATTTAAACTGCAAGAAAGGTGAAGTTTGATAGCAACTGGAGGCAAATTTAGACATATAGAAATATGCAATGCATTGTTTTCAATGTACCTGAACAGAAGATGGACTTCGTAAGCCTTCTGGTCTATTCAGGTTACGCTTTGTTTAAGTTGCTTTTTAAGAAAATTTCGTGTACATAACACCTTGAAAAAGCTAGTTGGGTGAGATCTGAAATTTTCTGATTCTTTAGCCTACACAAATTTTAATCACTGATCTCTGGAACAAATTCTGTTGTAAATAAAACATAGTGGTATATTATGAAGGCAGAAAAACTTTCAGTAGTGCAGTGCCACAGTAAAAAGTGAAATAAGCTTTTGTTTTTAATAATATAGATTTCTCCCCACTGTGTGGGGAGAAATTATGAAAGAACTTTCTCTTGGATCACATAATAGGGTCAGTAAATGGCTCTATGCCACATGAAGCACTGGAAAAAGCATTCTGGGTGCAGGCAAGCAAGGCAGGATTTTCAGGGAATCTCTGGATGTTAGGAGCCAGTGCCCAGGATTTGCTGTATCCAAATACGTGGTAAACATTGGCAAAGGACAGAAAAGAGAAACAGCAGTACAGTGTATTGTGTTTGATTATAGCTGTCCAGCTGTTTGTCTTTAGGAACCAGAATGGGGACTTAAGGGCAGGCAGAAAAGAGGAATGTCGCTTTTTAATCTATCCATTTCCCATCATGGCTGTGCATGTCAAGAAAAAGCATGATATTCAAGGGATTTGTGGGAAGAGAATAGAAAGCGTCTCTGTCTCCAGGTCCCAGATAGTTCAGAGAAAAAGCTAGGAAAGCTAGAACAGCTGTTTAAAAAAAAAAAGGGGGGGGGATGGATTCTGAAACTGCCACTGAGTGAGAAGTCTGGTTCAATATGCCAATATGCTGCATCACTTCTGTAGTCCAAGACCTAATTTATTTGTATTGACTGTAAAAGGAAATCAGAATCCTGTATGCCTATGCATGTATAATAACTGATTTCCAGATAAAGGCTTGCTGTTTTTGGTGTACAAATGCCCTTTAGGTCTATGGTGATAGCTGCTGTCCTCATTTACCAGTGGGATGTCTCCAGTACATATTTGTAACCATTATTCTCACAGTTAAACCCCACAGCAATACTTCAAAGTGCATGATTGCAGGGAAAGTTGGCTGGCTGTGCCTGCAATGCAGATGCTTAGCTATAAGGTTTAGGATTGTAAGAACTGTGCCTTAAGTACTGTAAACCCGTAATTTTCAGGACAGGAGAAGTTCTACTGTAGTGTGAGCGAGCAGAACATATTCAAAATACAATAACTTTATGATACAGATATATCTACAGCTGTAACTCAGGTGAGTTTTAGAAAAGGAAGTGCATTCAAAAGGAAACAAATTATTGGAAGTGCTTAAATTTGTTAGGCAGGAGTCATTAATGGTAGTAACCTTATTATCAGGCAGTCCACATTTGCTTCATGTTTATATATGTACTCTGTGTACAACTGAAAAAGCCTTAGTATTAGATATGCAATGTGTAACGCTAATGAATCTTATGAGAAAAATGCTACAAATTTACATCATGTTAGTTAACATGATTTAAAAGGCAGAAAAAGGTCTCAGGAGTTATTGGTTAAAAAAAAAAATGCAGAAGGGGATGTTTGTTAGTAAAACTTCACTTCCTGTGGGTGTTAAAATATTACTGTATTGGCTGGGGTATTCCAGTAAATCTTAGTGAGTCTAAAAGTCAGAAGCTTACTGTTGTGTGATGCACTTGCAGTGAATCTTGTCATCTGTAAATCCAGGTTCTTTCTTTTAAAGGTCAAAAGTGCCAGGAACCATTGGTACACGTGGTGTTAACTTTTATTATTTCTGCTGGCATTGAAAGAAGAGACACAAATCATGGAGTGTTTCCAAAATTAGATACAGTATTACTATCTCGTAGGTCCTTGAGTCTCTCCTATGAGTCATTCATATTTGTGTGCCTCGGTTCATGTTAGTACAAATAGAGCCTGTACTTGTATTCCATTGCTGACGAGATTCAGGAATTGAATTAAGCAGAAGGGGTGTATTTTAGTCTGTGCACCATCATCATTTTAGCCTTGTTGTTAGGGGAGTGGTACTTCTGCATAACACCCTCTGAAAGATAATTGGATAAATGCTTCTTATCTGTGGTGGGGGCCGAGCTGTTTTAACTTAACTGTAACTTCATCCCAGTGGTTAAAATTATGTCCTCCTCACTGAGCAGAAAAAGGCTTAATAACAGGGTGGTTTAAAACATTGTCCAGATACAATGTACAGAAACAACAGAAATGAGAAATAAAATTGATGAGTAATGTTTTCTGCTCCTCCTGTCTTTGGAGTTGAGTTTCTTTAATTGTGTTGGGGAAGTCCCTGCCCAGTATCGTCTGGCACTCCTATCTGTGGAAACAGTCCCTCACATAAATCTATGAAACTTGTATGACCAATGTTTTAAGTGTGCAGGTTAAAGTGAGCCCTTTAGCCAAAGACCTTTGAACCACAGTTGTCACCTGGGTCATGAACTGTCCATCTGATCTTGTAAAAATGATTGGTTTACGGCTCTGAGCTGGACTGATAAGAGCTATCAGTCAAAATTAGGCAAAATTGGATGTACATAATGGTTTTCATTATGTTGCTGGTTTAAGAAGGCATAAGCAGTCTGCATGCTCTGGTATCCACGGAACCATATTGTCATTCTGTATTTTTAGTGAATACTTAAATGATGATATGTGTGGTGGGCTGGTAGAAAACATCAGGGAAATATTACTGTAAGGGATTGGAATAGCAGCTTATAAGTGGGTTGTCCTTTAACACCAATGACCATATGGTTCTGAAAGATGTATAAAACACTCTTGTGAGCCTCAGGAGGGGAAAGAGAAAGCTAATCTCTGTTTGAACTATATATGTAACCATTAGAACTAGAATTGTGTTCTCTGGGTAGTCTTAGATATCCACAGTTTGTAGAAGCAATCTCTCTGTATCTGAGAAGTGTAGCTCTACCATTTATGCCTAGAAAAACTATATAGTAAATGAACAATAAGCCCAAAAGATTTCACTTTCAAATGACTATGAGCATGGTATTATAACTGGAGTGTGTATGTGCTATGAATGTCCAAGATCTCTGAGGCGTGTGTCCTCCACGAAGTATATTTACTGTGTAGCACTACCCAATCCACAGTATAGCTTCACCTGTCCAGAAAGGTAGCAAAGTACAGTAATTCCTCTCACTTGGCCTGGATAGGACTGGGGAAAAAGTGTATGTCTGTTTTTCCCAGCTATATCCCTTGTACAGTTGTTAGAAATAAAAAAAAGCTGTGTTTTTACAGTAGTTTCATGTAACTTAGTTCTATACTTATTTTTTTCCTTATGGTTATTAAGTTATTTAGCCTTTTTGAGCCAAATAGTTAAACACAAAACTGAGCTCAAGTTGCTGCACTTTAGTGATGATCATTGATCTGAACGTCAGCATGTAAAATCAGTTCCAACCTTGCCCAGACAAGACTCACTGGGAGGGTTGCAGGTATCTCAGCCTTTTTTTTCTTCCCGATTATGTTTAGCAAAATACTTATAAAAGTGGTTGCCTATGAGATGGAAAAAATCATGTGTTTGCAAAGATGGAGCTTTATACCCCGTACTAGGCTGGATCTCAAGAGCTGACTTGAATTCTTTTGAAGTCTTATATGGTTTCATTCTGCACATAGATCTGGATGCAGAGCACTTCTCTGAGTTGCTTCTCTCTTTATGCATCCCAGTTCTTAATAGTTTTATAGAATTCAAGATCACCAGGGGCTGTTGAAGTTGTCTAGCTTGACTTGTAGTGCGGGCCGGAGATTCTTTAATATTATTTTCTCTGTCAGGTGCTCAACTTCTGTAGAAGCTTTGGGTCACCTATTTATAAAGAACAAAATCTTGACTTGGAAGAAAATCATAAGGAAATTGCTTTAACAGTTAACTAACCTTTCTGAAACCTTTTCATTTTACCTGTGATCTAAATATGATTAGCTTTGTCTGTAAGCATACTTCTTGGTACTTGGCATACCTTTTTAAACTAGATTCATGGGCTTGATCTGGGTATGTATTTATATATTAAGATCAAATAACCTCTTAACTTTGCATTGGCTGAAACGAACAGACTGAACAACTTTAGCTGGTTGTTTTCTAGGCCTTGAAGAACTCCAGACTATCAACATGTTGAGATGGATTGATGGAGCACTGTCAGAGATGTCCCAGTATGTAATGATAATACATTCATTATGTTGCATCCTTTTATAGGGTATGAACTTCACAGTAAGTGACGACTCTTTTAAAAAATGTGTTCTAACGCATTATCTTAAAAATCTAAAACCTTGACCACGTAAAACATAGTTCCTGCTTTTGCTTTCTCAAAATCTGAATTAAATTTCTCTTCCTTGCAGTTTTAGAGTATAAATAAACTCCTGTCACTGGTAAAATCCTACAGTGGAGGGAGTTTTTTTAAAATGCTTACAATCTTACATAGCTAAACAAAGCAGATAAAAGTTGTAATGCAAAAATTACCCTTTAGCTGAGACCTTTTTATACTGAGCCTTAGCCTGGAGCACAGTTTTATAGCTGAGTTACAAACCTGTAAAACAATGTTTCCTGTAAAGCACAGCCAATGATCTGCAACAGCTGAAAGCAGACTTTATGGTCTAAAACATCCTAGAATTGGTTTGAATTGCTTAATGCATATTTTCAGCACATAAATTGTAGAGTTATGTGAAGTTTCCCTGGCTGTTTGATTCCATGGGGGATGTATGTTGAGTGATTGATGACTATTTGTTAAATTCAGCAAAAATTAGTTCAGCTTATAAACATGTTTCTGGTGAGGAACTCTGGAATCATCTTTAAGAGGCATTCTTTAAACAAAAAGGGAGTCTGTTTTATTTAAAATACTTGCTAGTCACAGAAGTCACCATCTTAATATCGCATCACAGAAATTGTGGATATGGAGAGGACCTTGTTTGTCATATGCTGCTCATATTCTTCTTCATTCAGCTGTTCTCTCTGTTAGTGCTTTGCTAATGACTGTTTTTTATTTAAAAGCTTCTGATATTTAAACCACTGTTAATTTATGAAAAGGTAGCTTCAAACAAATAGGATGTATAAAATGAGGGTTCATTTAACTTTAGCTTTGACAGCATTGTTCACTCAGGCAGAACTTCCATTAAAATCAGTTCAGCTCAGCAGCATTTAGCTCAAAAATCAGGTTATCTTAAGTAGCAAGTGCAAAAGCATGTCCTGTGCTAGGAAAGCTGTTTTACTGATCTATACTAATGACATTGACTTGCTAAGATAACAAAGCCAAAATCCTATTTCTGTTTTAGCTGGAGAAAAAGAAGGAAAAAGGGAACCTTTCCTATGCTTTGCCTTCCCAAGACAGGAGGAAACATCAAGGGACATCTCTTGCAATTGAATTTCATACCCTTTGTTCCGTTTTGCATCTCAAGCCTATGGGGATGGGAGGAAACAAGCCAGGCTTGTACCAAAATCCATCTGGACAATTGCCCAGATGCCCAGGGAGTGCACTGCCAGCTGGTGCCCGTGGCATGCTGGTGGGATGAGCAGGAGAGCAGTCCCTGCCAGGGTGCAGCCTGGAGCAGTGGGGCTACTGGGCTGGCCACAAAGCAAGTCTGTGCTTAACACCCCCTGCTATGGTCCCTCGCTGGGACCTAGTCAAGCAGGGGATGAACGCATACAGCATTTTTCCTCAGGAAAAAAGCTATCCCAAGTAGGATGACTTCAGTATATCTGTAACAGATTGGGATTCAGGCTGAGATGGTGACAAAGAAGGGAGTGGTATTGTCAGTTACTTTTAATAAAACTTTTCTTCAGTAGTAGATTACAGATGTGAAACCGCAAATGAGACTGTCATCTGACAAGGCTTTGCCTGCAGATGCCATATTATGAAGGTTTCAGTGACATTCTCTACCTCAGGCTACTGGCAGATTAAGCAAATCATTTCTCTTGCTATTGACATTGATGCAGTATTGTCTCTTTTTCATATCTTCTATATGCCTTGTCAGTAAAAATATGATAATTCCCTTCACAATCGCCCAAGGTGGTTCTACAAGGTATCAGCAGGATGGTGAGTCACTTCCCTTGCTTGCAGCAGAGTGGCCACTTGTGGCTAGACTAGCCTGTGTCCAGGATATTGCTGATGTTCTGCACTGATGACATGAAGAGCTGTTAGTCATCTGCTTCAGATGCATATAGCTAAAACACTCGAGAATAGCAGACAAAAATCTTCCTATCTAGATTCTTTACATTCAGTATACTAGTTAAAGTGCCACAAACGTCTCTAACTTTCATTTTTAAAAATGCTTTTTTCCACTTTGATATATGAAGAGAAACTTAAGTGGGGAGGATTTTTAGGCACTTTTGTAGAAGTTTTAGCGAGCAGTAGGGGAAAAATGGGATCTGTACATAATCAATGCCAAGGAACATTGTCTACAAATGAAATGAGAAGGATTTGTATGCAAAACCACCAACTCTGGATATAAACTGGACCTATAGTCAGAGAGGAAGTAGCTTAAGAAATATCCTTGCCTGTGGCTATTTTTCAAAGACTGGAGAGGAAAACTAATGTAATGGCTCACACCAGCGCTACTTCCAGCCCTAATATGAGCAACATAGAGCGGAGTGAGAAAAATAGCACAGGGGTGGGACAGGGATGTAGTTGCAGTATACTGTGCTACAACTGTTTCCTAGGACCTGCAAGGGGTTCTGAGAAACAAAGTGTTAAGGTAGTGCTAACAAAGCCTGTATTAGGCTCTAGGAAGAAGCCTCACGTGGAGTCTGAGGAACACAAAGGGGATTTTGAAACCTCTTTTCTCCTGCTCTATTTCTGTCCTGAGCACCTCATTTGGAATGGAAACAATTTCTTACCCAACTCAAACTGCAAAACAAATTGCTTGAAGGCTATCAGTGTGTGAGGAGGACCTGAAGGCTTTAACAGACAGATGAAAACTAACCTTGCACATTGCTGTGGGAAAAGAAACAGCAGAAAATTTTCAAGATGGATAAAGTATGTATGGGTAATACTTTTTTGTATGTTTTTTTGAGATTTCTAGTTTTTTTCCATGTTCCAGTGCTGCAAGCACTGCACTCTTAAGATAAAACTTGGGAAAATTAATCTGTCATAACATGAAACCTGTGACGTCTGTGTTTGAATGTTATTCTCCAGCAACGAGAAATAGTGCGTTCAAGAAGCCATGTTCGTGTTGTATACCAATCACTCACTGACAGCCTCCCTTTTAGGTCATAAAGAGACTGTTAGGAATGATGATGAACCATGCTAGTCCATTTACTAGCATAACAGGAATTAACAACTCTAATAAACGTATTATTATGTACCCATTAGGTATCAGTTATAAAACTGCTTAATGTCTGCATGATTACTTGTAAATGGATTTGGAAAGGAACTAAATTGGTTATTTATTGACCATACTGAACGGCATTATTTATTGGCTTGGCTCAGTAAGTTTGATTTTTTTCAAGCTGAAATGAGATTCTAAATTTTTAATGGTCTAGCCAATGTTGATTCAGGAAAACAACTTTTTTTTTTTTTCTGAAAAACTGCTAAACTTACAGTAAATTGATTCTAGACTGAACTAAGTTTCTCTTTCCTTTCAAGTTCATTAACTAATTACTCTTAATCATGCTTCTGAGACAAAAATGTGAGAAACTAGAGAAGTTGATGCCAGCTACATTGAAATACTCCTTCCAAGTAGCATGTGGTTCTGTGAGTTAGCAGTAGACAAGGCTATCAGGCGTGTGCAGACTGTATCGCTGTGAAGCTAGGGCATGCATCACTTTTGTCTGTTGGCTGTGCTTGGTAGATCATTCGCTGTCTCAGGTTGCTACATTAATTTAAAAGACAGAAAGAATTTCTGTCAGAAAAAATTTCTTTTAAAAGAAATTTTGAAGCAAGTAAACAAGTTTAATTTCATGGGATATAGTCTTCTCATTGAAGTTGATCATATTTATCTTCACTCAATAAAAATAAATTTGTCTTTCTTTTCTAGAAAAGAGGCTGAGGGCACAGCCTGCTGATTCAATTCTAATAGAGAAAGGAAAGGCAAGGAAAGTAGAGAAGTTGTAAATTTTCAGAGTTGAGTGCTTGCTTCTTCAGTAACATTTAATGCATGTTAAACATGTAGTGAGTTTAGTCCAATAGACATTGCACATGCATATACTCCTAGAGTATCAGAAGAAAGGAGCATTGCCAGGTCAATAACACTAGCAATCCTCAAATATATTGCATTGCTTTTAAATACAGAAGGCTGCTGACTAATGAACATAATAGTCTTTGGCTAGCTCTTGCATTTTGTGGACTTCTTGATTTTGTTCAGTAGTAAAACCAAGTTCTTCTCGTGAGGCAGTTTGGCATTATTTGCCTTCTATTTTTGGTGAGTACAGAGCTCAGACTTAAATATTGTGTAAAAGTTTCTACAGATTGTGGTAGGACGGGATAGATAGTTGACATCATAGTGAAAAGACGGGACTTAAAGTTGAGCATATTAAAGACCTTCAAGAGGTCATAGTATGCAGGAGGTAATGAAGGTCAATCTTTAAAAGGTGTTCCAGAGTTTAAACAAGCTGTTGAATGTGATGTGCTGGTGGGGTAAAGCCACTTTCTCCTCACTGTTTTTGTGGTCTGGTCCTTTCTGTTTCCTTGCTTCTTGCCTTGCAGCAGGGTGCAGGGCAAAGGCCACACTTTGGTATGTTCTCAACTATTACAACAGATAGTTAGGACTATCACTGCTTTAAAAACAAAAGCAACCACAAGAACAAAAGATGAATACTACGAGGTCAACCCTCTATGATTCGTGTCATTTTATTTCCCTTGGGCTGCAGACAAGGTTGTGGAAGATGTGACTGACTTGTTTCTAAAGTCACAGCTCCTGAGAAAGGATTAGGAGGCCTACAGAGTCTCCACTGGTGACGGAGATATTGCAAGTTCTTGGTGAGCATTTGGCCTTTTCCTTTCCGCATTTGTCAGCATTTAGTGAAAGATGAAATGTGGGTCTGGTGTTCTGGTTGTGTAAGAGTTAGAAATGGTTGGAAATTTTTCAGCTAAATGCTTTCTCATTTCAAATAGACTAAACTTTTTAGACGACAAAATTGGTTGCAAACACAAAAAAGAGACTTAAATTTTTAATGATATTTCAGTGTTGGAATTCCCCTTGCCCCTTTTCAATGAAAACCTACTATAATTTTCAATAAAAAACATACTTGTTTCAATGTTGTAGCAAACCTGGAACAAAAAAAAAAATGCGTCAAATCCAAGCCAAATATTTTTAGGTAACTGAAACAGAATACTGGTCTAAACTGAAATCCTCCTTACCCCAACTTCTATCTCCAAAGTGCCTTGGGTTGTCTAGTTCTAATAACTCTTAAAAATAAAATCTCAAATAATTATGTAGTGGATGAACTTTTGAGGTTTTACTGAGAAACTTGTTTTACAAAAATATAATTAATCATGAGAATAACAGAATCTATCCCTTGAAAACCTTTACTTTATCCTAAGCATATAAAGGCTCAAGCCTGTGTGCAACTGGCAATTGTCTGCTGCAGGCTGCTAGATAACATCTATCCTTTTCCAATGTAGCTTACTTTCTCTATTTCACAGTACAGAGGAGTTAACTAGCAATGTCCTGTTGAATTTGCAAGGTTGGGAACACAGAAGGAGAAACTCTAGACAGAAATGGCATGATATGCCAGAAATAGAGCCTTAAA
>VXAL01016969.1:121458-134218 GCA_013399475.1 Chauna torquata
AAAAAAAAAAAAAAAAGGCAGGTAGTATGACAATGATGTGTTTAGAAGTAGCGAGAAAAATACTTAAGGAATTTTCTGGGAAATGGAGAAGAATTAAATGTATTAACAACACTTTATATCTCATTCAAACAGTTACAGACATTGGTAGCTTTCTGAATTCCAGTAAATATAGAAACACCAAGAAATTATCTGTGGGGGTCTCCTGGCTGTGCAAAGAATTTCATTTTAGCTGTACAGCTGGAGGATCCTTTCTTGTTTTAATGCATTGTAGCACTGTTTTTAGCTCCTTTGTACTGGCTCCTTTCTGTTTTAAATAGAACAAAATGTAATGAAAACCACATGGGTGTTCCCTACAGACTAAAGCAAGGGCACCCAACATTAATGTTAAAATGCTCTGTTGCCAGAATTGAAGGACTGTGTCATGTAGCTGGAAATCATAGTGGTCAGATTCTCCATGGGCTGCCGACAGAAAGGAAAATGTAACGTATGTTGTATTTCACAAGTACTTATATTTTCAATTCTGTATCAGAGCTTGTTGCTTATTATTTGCTTGTAGTTCACTGTTAAGGGTTGGGGAACATTTTTTTCAATTTACAGCTCTATTAAACTGATAAATCAATCACTTGTGTGAGGGGAGGCAGTTTGTTGGCATTTGCTTTGCCAACACACTGCCACCCAGAATAGTTTTCATAACTCCTCAAGGATATGGTAAGAGGGAGGAAGCTTTCCCTGTAACTTAATTTTTAAAACATAAAACCTGTTTCTGGTGCTCCGAGCAACTTTAATGAGAATATTTCTGAAGAGCTGTCATCTGTTAATCTAATATTAAACTTGCTTTGTTTTTACACTGCTGTTTAACAAGATAGCTGCACTGTAGTTTGAAACATTTTAAAATAAAAGTCCATGATAGGCTGTCTAAATTCTAATTCCCAAAACTGGAGAAATCAAACCAAATACTCTTTGTAGCTACCCAGAATATTTTTTTGCCACAGTGGGTAAGTTGCCTTACCATTGTACTCTGAGGATTTTCATGTCTGTTCTTTGATTGTGTGCTTACCTCTGGAACAAAGGGGCCAAGGCAATTCTTCTTAGAAGTGTCTTGAGTTTTTTTGTCTGATGTGGTGCTTAAGTTGTTCTGCTATATAACCAGTGATTTAAGTAGTGGCAGTTAACTTTTTTTTTTTTTTAAACCAACAGCAGTGAGGTCATCTGAATGAAGCTTGTAGAGTTGACCATACTGTGCAGGCTTCCAAGCTCTGCTTATGAGCTGCACAAGAACAGTGCCAGGGTCTGAAGTGGTGCAGAGAGGTGACTGTGGGAAAGCAAAGTTCTTGTTGGAGCTTGCTTTCTAACAGTGGACAGTACAGGTACAGAAAATGAAGGGGCCCTTCACGTTAACTTAAACTGAACAAACACAGCCAAATTCCTTTTTTTCACGCAAGTAATTTTGTATAAGCAAGTAGAAATAATCACATATACTGTGCTATCTGTTCTAAAGCTAGTAGTCTTTTCCTTAGACAAGATAGAGAACTTCAATGGTGTTAAACGTTATTATTCTGATCTACTAGTTTTGTCAAAATCAGCTTACTATTATATATTGCCTCATAGTTAGAATGATGAATTTGCACAGGCTATATTGAGGTTATTCTTTTGCATGGGTGTAACTGATGGGAGACCTGGCTAAGCATCTTGGAAAGAGAATGCAAAATCAATGTGGAGAAGAAACGTACTCAGTCAGCAGTGTTTCACATATAAATAAGTTAAGCTTATGTTTCATCACTTATCATAATGTCAGGATTGATCCTTTTGTGCCTACATAGGATTAAAAAAAAAAANGTTGTGTAATATGAAAGCAAAATCTGGAAAAAAAAAAATTAGCTGGTTCAAAATGTATTCTATGTATATATACACTGATGAATGATGCAAGATAGAAGAAAAACACCTCAAAAAGGAAAACTCAAGTTTGGGTGCAAGAAAATCACATTTCATACCCGTAGACTTATTCACAAGTCTCACTTGACTTCCATGTNGATGGGAGACCTGGCTAAGCATCTTGGAAAGAGAATGCAAAATCAATGTGGAGAAGAAACGTACTCAGTCAGCAGTGTTTCACATATAAATAAGTTAAGCTTATGTTTCATCACTTATCATAATGTCAGGATTGATCCTTTTGTGCCTACATAGGATTAAAAAAAAAAATAGTGATAACTTTTGTGTAA
This sequence comes from Chauna torquata, assembly GCA_013399475.1. Classification (NCBI taxonomy): domain Eukaryota; kingdom Metazoa; phylum Chordata; class Aves; order Anseriformes; family Anhimidae; genus Chauna; species Chauna torquata. Next base: position 123,678 of record VXAL01016969.1, read on the forward strand.
CTTCTGCAATAGCATTGTGAAGGGAACTAATGAGTATAAAGTGCATAATTATTTTCCTGTGATTGCAGAGAGAGACTTAGTTATTGGTCCTTTTCTTGCATTTGGTATAATTCACTTCTCTAATATTTGCCTGTGCCATTGCCTCCAGTGTTCTGTTAGACAAATCTGCATCTTCAAGTGTCATTTTCAGCAGCGCAATTAGGATGTTGCAAAGAGCAAGCAGGAAATGTCTCTTGGTCTCCTGGTAGACTGGGTTGTGCCAGTATTGTAGGTTATGAAGCATGTATGACTGCTTGGAACAATGAGCTTGGTGACTGCAGTTTCCTTATCTAGGCAGCCATTGAAAACATTGGGATTGAGTCTGTTGTGTAATATGAAAGCAGAATCTGGACAAAAAAAAATTAGCTGGTTCAAAATGTATTCTATGTATATATACACTGATGAATGATGCAAGATAGAAGAAAAACACCTCAAAAAGGAAAACTCAAGTTTGGGTGCAAGAAAATCACATTTCATACCCGTAGACTTATTCACAAGTCTCACTTGACTNTGACTTCCATGTCCAATTCAGTCTTCTAGTCCTTATTTAGAGAAAAGCTTTCAGGAATGGCAGTAAGATTCTCTGCGCTTTTGAAAACCAGGAGCATAAATAAAAGTTTATCTAACTTTCAGTAGCCAGCTATGAACAACTTGTACTCTGTGGTAATATTCTAGAGCATTCTGAATTCTGAGCATCTCATTTTGTACATCAAAATGCATCTTTAGAGAGCACTGTTTTTAACCCCTCTTCTGTTCTGCCTCTTCACTTGGCTTCTCTGTTACTGCCTGTACTGAACTGGCTCTTTTCACAACTTTCAGTGAATTATATAATCGTTCCTTTTCACTGAAGACCAAATGTAAGAAACACTGTTCTGCTGATTTAAAAAAATCTGCCTGGTTCTGGTGTGCCTGCAACTGCATCGCCAGTGAAATTGTCATAAGTCCTAATTAGAGAGTAGTCACTGTATTTGGTACATGGTGTGTGAAGACCTGTGTGGGCTGCACCTTTTGCCATCTAACTGCTATTAAAACCAAATCTTTCACTTTCCTGACATGGCTGAAGATACCATTTCCACAGGTAGGAACTCAGAAACTGAGGCCTTATTATTGGACAATGTTATTTACCCTGAAACATTTGGGTAGTGGTGACCCATCACTTTGATGTAGCTTATCTCTGAGCTGTTGCTGAAAGGAGATAGTATGACCATTGCCACTTCATTCTGTTGCTTTCTTTGTGCTGGCATTAGCTTATGTGCTAAATACAGCAGCTCTGCAGATAATCAGCAACGTGAAAAATGTGGAGAAAGTGGGGTGTTTCACTTTCATGTGGCTCACCTCCCAGCCACATGAATACTGGAGCTTACAGAGAGGAGTTGATGGAATCTTGCTGCTGGGAGATTGTCAGGGTGGCATGAGAAACTTGGTATTCTTCTGGGCAAAGAAAAGTGTCAGGAAGAAATATGTGAAAATGCCCAGTATATTGAATTATCAATGTTTCTTAGTCAGGAACAGTTTCAGGACAAACAGCATGTAAGCTTTGAGTGATATATGAGACTGCTAAACCAAGATAGAAAGACTTAAGCAACTCTGACTGTCAAAATTATTGTGGATAAAATGGATATTGCAGAAGGACTGAAAAGTTCACTGAAACTTTCAACTCATGAAACTCCTCAAGACACTAGTTTCAGTCTTTGAATCAATATGTATATATCCAAGAAAATCCTGCCTTTAAGATGTATGGGTATGATGCTTAAGTCAAAACACACATACTGGCCATGCAGGTGAGAGATGACACACACCAAGTTACTTTTTTTTTTTCATTAAGTGTGTGGTGCTTGAGGGGAAGGGGCAAGTATTATAATTATAATTATTTTAATTTTATGGATCAGTAAGTACATTTCCTTGTTGTACCATGAGCAGTTCAAAACTGATCAGTCTTCCTGCACTGTAGGCTTTAGATTCACCTTTGCTTGAAACAGCCAGCACTGCTGGCAGTTATTGGCCTGGAAAATGGCGCTTTTCAAATATATTGTCAAACTGCATGCAATACATGAATAAATCCTAATGACCTAATCCCTTAAACAATTACTTTTTGTAATTATCCTTGCCCCATAAATGCAAACAATGGCATTAAGACTTGCTTTCAAAGTTATAAGTATCATTGTTCTTATTGTCGTGGAATCTGTGGCATATTCTTACAAGGAGTAATGTGCTTGTCACACCAGACAGTACAATCAATGTTTTGTTTACCCTTTCCCCATTCTGATTATTAGCTGATAGCGTTGCCTTGTCCAGGTGTCATGCAGGCTTTATAACATTTCCCTGACACAAGGATGAGACATTAACTTTCACTGTCTTTCAGAACTCATTCTGCAGCTCTGGATTCTCTTGCCTGTTTTCACTGATCTGATCTGACTGCTATGGAAATCCTTTTTATGTTGCAATGGATACTCCAAACCACCAATTGTGTAAATCTGGAACATGAGTTTACTCATTCCTAGTGTTCCTCTAGCCCTTAACTGTATGACTGAGTAGCTCTGGGAGTTGATGGGACATTTTCAGACTGTACTTTCTGTTGAGGTAATGTTTCTTACCATATACCTTTCACATTGTAAATCACATATGCCACTGTATATGATTTGATGAATAACTTGACACGTCAAACTAAAGGGACAAACTGAAGAAGGGCAAAATAACTTGCCTTTTCTAGTAATAGGAATAGCAATTTTTCTCAAGAGGAGCCTGGATAGGATTTTCTGTTTTAAAATTGAACTGCTGTTGGCTACAAGTTGTTACCTTTTATGGAATGCCTTTGTATAGATGCTATACCTTTAATAGTCATTCCTCTGCTGTAAGTGCCTGCAATTTCAAAAGCTAGGGTCCAAATGAGAACACAGCTGTGCAGCAGGTAAAATATATTTGCTCTTCTCTTAAGGAACCATTTCTGGGATGCTCACTTTTGTATTACCTGGATTGCACCTTCTACACATGTTGGAGTATGTTTGTCTCCTGTAAACTGAGGGTAAAGGACCAGTGAATGTTTTTTGTCTGGTATTTATCTGAGCTTTGCAAACAGGAACTGATTGTTTAACACCCTGTTATTCTCCAGCTTCCGTATGCTGCCCCACACACTTTTCTCCCTCTCAGAATCATTATCCATAACAGCTTGGCATGAATGAGCCTTCGTGGAACTAATTACAATCCCTTTTCTCTATTGGAATTTCTCCTGAGTGTGATGGAAATAACTGACAGTTGTATGGGAAGAGCTTGCATTGCACTGTTGATATTGTTACTGTCTGTAGATAAATAGGATACTTGAGTTGCCTGCTAATAATCTGGCAGCTGCCTGTTAATAACCTTTCATAAAATTTGAATATTTTGGAAATTTTGGGCTATGGTAGCAGTTTAGTCTATAATAGGCCAGAAGTTTTTAAGATGATGATCAATTGTTGCTCATGAATGTAAATTAATCTAACATTCAGTTAGAAATTATTTAATTTAGGTATTAGGATAAGAGACTTACAAGTAACTGGGGAACGTTTCAGGAGAAAAGGAACAGGAAGGGAGGTTTGAAACGATTCAAAAGGAGCTAGGCTGCTGGCCTTGAAAACTTGAAAAGTGCTAAAAACTGGGAGGAAGCTGACAGATGTAAAAGAGCACCAAGGTCGGACGGCTGTGACTCCCAAAACAGCCATGGCTAATGGTCAGTGCATTGCTGAAAAGGCTTGGAACAAACCAGCATTATAGCAATAAGCGGGGAAAGCAAATCAGACTCCTTTCAATGTCATTTGCCAGGGTGTCCAATATACTTGGCAACAGACCAAGGGCAAAACTTAGTGCTTCTCTGCCAGTGCTAGAAGCCTGAGAAATCAGCTGGGAGGGCTGGAATGCGTGGTTTCATATGAAAACCAAGCTGAGAGACCTTGCAGAATGAGGGTAATCGGTGGATGTGATGTTCTTGGACTATCAGCTTTGCACAAGTTTGCAGAATGAGATGTGCAAGCGGCAGGGTGGCATTGTTTATGGAGACTAAAATGAAATGTAACAGAATAAAGGTGTTGTTGGAGAAGAGAAGACAGTATGAAATCCCTGTGGGTAGAAGTCTCACGCTACTGATAAAAAGGTAATGTTAGGATTGTATTATTACACACACTCCCAATCGGGATATAGATATAGGATAGAGATCAGCGATGTTAAGTAAGTTTAGAGACCTGCAAATTTAGGGCAGGTAGTAATAGTGGGATGTTTCAGCTACACGCAGAATTAATACCTTATCTGTGACAGGATATAGAAGTAAATTTTTAGGAGGTGGTAAATAATGGATTCCCAGAGCAACTAATTTTCAATTCCAGAAGAAAAGATACTGTTCTGGCTTTGGTCCTGATTAGTGCACAGGGCCAGCTCAAGAAGTATGTGGGAGAGCTGATCTGTAATATCAATTACAAGACAATTAGGTTTAACACTGCAGCAGGAGAGTCAAAACAAAATAAATCCAGAATGCAAGTGTTCAATTTAAAGGAAAGGAACTGTGTACTAATAAGGCAACAGGTCAAAAGGAAGAGAAGCATTAAAGGAGGAGCTAAAAAGCAAGAAGCCTAGAGGCAGCCTAGATACTTCTCAAAAACACTGTATTAGAAGTCAACACAAACTCTGCTGAAATTTGGAAAAAATAAAAAATAGAAAAGAAAAAAAAAGGTGGTCAAATAAAAACCTTATAGCTCAATATAAAATTAAGGTCATTGTCATGTAGAAAGGACTGACATTTATAAAGGAAAGTTTGTCCTCCAGAGGAGAACAGGAAAGTCCATAACTCATGTCAGATCAAATGTAACCAGGAAATTAAGAAGGCTAAGGAAGAATTTGAGGAGCACCTTGCAAAGAATGCTTGAATTCATTGTTAATTTATTTAAATCTAACAAAAACAGGAAAATTGCCAAAGTAAGTCCTGCCTACAAAAATGGCTCTAGAAAGGATGCCGGGAATGATAGACCATGACTCTGACTTCCATCCCTCAAAAGATGGTAAACTTGAAAATAAAGGTTGAGATTACTGAGCACATAGATAAGCTCTTGGGGAAAAGATCTCCATCAGAACTGGAGAAAATAGGAGAAATGAGAAAAATCTGAGTTTCCCAGTTACCCTTTCAGTTATCTGAAGTGGTCTGAGGTGACTGCGGTTACTATATCAGGTGCTTGCACCTCCTATGCAGTCTCACTCGTGGTGACTTTTGTCTGTCTTGTTTTCAGTAGTCTAAAACAAGAGAAAATCTGTGTTTTCAGGAGTCATTAAGGAAATAATTTATGCTGTTTCTGGCTGGAATCAGGTCAGATATGGGAGCAAATGGCCGGGTGTCAGTAATGACATAGTGTGTGCAAGTGTGGTTAGTGAGGAAGGATGGGGGTGGTGGTGCATAGACCAGATGGCAAAGCAATTTTGGAGAAGGTCTCCCATACATAGGGGATGGCAAAGCAGCTGGAAGGAAAGATGGATGGAAACAGAGTCCATATGTGTATGAAAAGTCTGGCATATCCAGGAGCAAGAGGTATGTGTAACACGAAGGAAAGCAGTTCCTTAGATGGGTACTTTCTTGTGCAGGGCTGTCATGGCTGCTCTTCCTACATGCAGTTGGCCACCTGGCCTCTTAGGCTGTTACTTGCTGACTCCATGGCTTTTCTGTCCCAGTTGGTCTAGTTCTACATCTGTGCCTATCATTATTGCATGCATAAAGGCGCCATGGATGATGGGCAAAAGGGATGGTGAACATGAAGAAGAGATTGAAGCTGGCTTCAAATGTATGGATGATAAGGACTCTTGCGTTCTTGGATCTTGCCTGTTTGGGACTAATTTACAAGCTTACACAACACCAGCGTCTCAAGAGAGTATATATTTACCTTTGTAACTGCAGAGGCTGCTTTGGTAACTAAATAAACAATGAAGTCAAAAAGGTCTAAATAGAGCTCAGGATCGTACTAAGTCAATAAATTTAAAGGAGGCGTATTTGTAAAGTGTTTGGACAAATAAACCAAGTATGTGTTGCAATTATTATGGAATTGTGAAAGCTAGCATCTCTGGTATTTTAAAATGTGCTCTTCAAATACTACATTTGCTACCCAGGGGAGGGTTAAACAGTGAATTCATTTATGACTAATACCATAGACCCATCAGGAGAGCATATATGTTTTTCAATTGTCTGAATTATCATTCTTATCTAAACTGATTATTGATCGTTAATGATCTAGAAACCCTTAGGGCATGGCAGACAAGTGAGAAAAAATCCAATAAGCTCTCCAGCATTGCAGAATATCAAGAAGCTAAAAAGCTTGTATGGTATCCTTATGGCACGAAATGCTGCATGAATTAGTAAACAGGATCTTCGGGATGCTACAGGCTGACCTTTAGTTCTCTAAGCGTATACAGAGAACTACTGAATACAGTCTTTCATTTGCAGTACCTATATTCAGACAATATATTATAAATTAAAATATTTATGATACTAATGGAGTAACACATGCAAACATACTAATGGTTATTTAGGACCTTACAAATATATTAAACATGAATGCAGCATTCCCTACACTACTTTTTTTTTTTTTTAACGAACTCAAGCATTTTTATTAACTGGGTATGTTCACTTATGTGAAATACAGACATCGCCAATAAAGACGTGACTGAAGGTCATAGTTTCCATGCCTGATTGAGTTAAAAACCTAGTGTGTGGACCCTACAATCTGACACTGAGTGGAATGAGAAAAAGCTAATTTGATTCTTCTGTCAGATGTCAACAAAATTCATAATTGTCTGTTGACTATCAGACATTTAAGCATGTTTAATTGTTTATTAGAAAGCAAACAGTTCCATGTTTTAAGGAACTACATTAATAAGAGGACATCTTAGATTTACCAGAAAAAAAAAAAAAAATCTGGATTTATACTGTAGGTCATAATATCAAGAGTGATTGCTGATCAGTGGTATCAGCAATCACTCTTGGGGCTTGATCCAGACAGTTTCTTATCCAACATGCAGTTTCTATCCAATTTTTTTTGTTTTAGACCAAGAAAGTCTCTTTAATTCTAGAGTTCTGCGGAAAAGTCTTACCCCTTCCAGTAGAAACGCCGTTTGGATTAAACCACTTCTTTAATTAAAGCATATTGATTTTGATGTAATTTCTACTCTTCCTTAAATAATGCTTTTGTCTAAAAAGTTTTGCTTTGTAGGTGTCAGCAGTATCAAAATTGGTGTGTGGTCATAGAGTTTAAGGCACAAAATTTTCTGTAGATCTCTTCCTCCCTGTAATTACCAGGCTTGAAACCAAGTGCCCATCAACCTTCTCGATATCGGTGCAGCACAGTGAAGAGATCTCTTCCATGTTAGCACTGCAAGCAGGACAGCATGTCAGCTCTGATTAGCTGTGCTAGGTGTCCAGTGTTTAAGACGGGGTGCAGTGCTGTTCTAGCCTGTCTCTGGTTAGTTTTCCTCTGATGTGGGCAGCGTGGGCTGTGTTTGCGGTTGAGTTACTGGAATGGTGGAGTTAAGCCTGTTATGCTCTACTGCATGGTACAGACATGCCCTATCTCTGTTAAAAATCATTTCTATGTAAGAGGAGAGGAAGATTCATACCCACTGAAGTCCAATACTTCTCCTTTAAAGCAGCACTGGAATAGTGTGTGCTGGGTGCAGTACTGGCTTTTGTCCAATCAACACATAAGAGCAAAATCAAACACGTAGCAGCTCAGTAAGAGAGCAATCTCTTAACTCTGAATAAGGAATGGATCTTGTAGAAGAAATAGTGTATGTACATGTAATAAAGATGTATATCACAATATGCACAGTCTTAATCCTGGTGTTTTCTAATTATTCGCTATACTTTTCATATTCTTGTAAATTATTGTTGAGTAATATATAAATATGTATTTAAAAATTCTTAGTTCAGTAATACTGTATTCTTTCTGCTTCATAGCATTTTACTAATTTTCTTCATTTTGGAATGATCTGCATGTTTATTTTTGTTCTTTTTGTTTGTTTTTGCTCAGCTGCATATATGTATAAATATATATAATATACAGAATAGCAAATGAAATAAAGCTTCCTGAAAACCTTTTGCATACAACTATGTCTGCTTTGGGTTACCTACTATTTTGTCCAGCACAAACAGTGCTTTCAGGATGAGATGCCCCAAATAAATTTGCCAGGTACCTTTTAGACAACACACTAGAAAGAAGACCTGACCCTGTGAATACAAACCAGTCATGTTTTATTAGTGTAACTCACTATTAATGTAGTGTAGAGTAAAGCAGTTTAAAAATCTGCCAGGAATAGAAAAAGAAAAAAGACACAGGTGATATGGCACAAGAAGCCACAAATAAGGCTTGATGCCAAGGTGGACACGATGGAGTTCTTGACTTGAGAAAGGAAATGGGTTCTGCACAGTAACTGGGAACCTCAAAGGAGCGAACAATGAGGAAAGGGTGGAGTAGAAAGTGGAGGGAAGAAGATCCTAGTCTAACAGCATCAGGAAACAACTCAAGAACTCAGTCTTCCCTGTTTACTTGTAGTAGCTGTTAAATAAATTTGATGCATCTTGTATATAATGTAAATAATTGTGTCTCGCAGTAAGTGATGTGGTACCTTACTCATTTTGTGCTTTAGGGGCTCCAGATAAGCCACGTCCATTGTGAGAACTCCACTGCACGCCATCTCTAAAAACCAGTCGGTGACTGGACCAAAAATGTTCCCTTCCTTGGGTGTTCTGGCTGGTGAGTATTCCCTCCTTCAGCTGGCCAAACTTGTGGGTGATCGTGCTAACTAGTTGGCATGCAACAAGTCTAAAGAGGCTTTTTGTTTAATTTTGGATAATGCTGAAACATTCTCTCTGATTAATGCAGGTGACTAATCCATATCCACTTGTGTATTTTAATAAAAGTGTTACATAGAGGTATCTACTTATTGGAAAAAAAAAAGACAAGCATTTTTTATTATTTCCTGATAAATTAATAACAAGAGTATTTTGCTATCTCTTTGCTGTTGCTGGAATCAGATTCTATGTGTTGCTTTTACTCAGACCACTGTTTCAGGTCAGTTTATCTCGTTTTCTCTGATTCTGATACAATGCAAATGTTTTTCCTTTTACTCCTTTGGTAAATTATTATTGTCTTAGGCCATCATCTTTTTCCTGCTTACATGCAAACATTAGGATAGACATGCTGCATTTGGAGAAGTCTTTCTGCACAGTTCTCTCACTGTAGCATTACAATGCATTAATTCTGTTCTTAAAAGTTTAAGACAAGAAACAGACTGGGTATTATAATGAAACTTTGGGATTTAAGGATGTAAGGTGAGGATGGCATAGTAGGAGGGGAGAAGACGTGTTTTAAGTGGAATTAGCAGGCTAAAGGGAGTTTAACACTGGAGATCTTCAAGGAATTTTCTTGGGGTCAAATGTATGTGATATTTTCATTAACAACTTTTGTGCAATGATGAAGAGTTTGATAATGAAACCTGCTGTTGGCATACAGCTGGGAAACATTGTTACTGTGCATGAGAATTATAGTATAATAAGAGGAACTGAATAACCTTGAGGACAGGCAAAAGATAAAAATTGAAATTGAGTAGCTGAGAAAAAAAGTTCATGCACTTAGAGACTATTTGTAAGAACTTTCACCTATGAGACACTAGCTGCCACCTAACTTAGTCAAGGTCAGGATCCACCAAGTTTGAGGCGCTGTTCATGTGAAAAACTGCTTATGGCTTGAACATCATGGCACTTTAATCAAATCAAAGCTTTTGCATATTTTACAAATTACATATTTTCCTGTCTGTCTTATTTGCACAGCCCTCTTGGCAATACACGGGAGGCGGCAACACCCAATATGCGCTCATTAGCACAAGCTTGTTTCACCTGCTTAGCACAAGAAGAAAAGTGAGGCTCTATTCACTTGCCTGTCCGGTTTGAGACAGAATGTGAGTCTCTCAGGAGAGTATATGAGGAATTTGGATCAAGAATATTCTGTTGCAAGTTTTCTGTAGTCTCCAGTTGAAACAGTTTCACTATATACAAAGTAACTTAATACTAATTGCAGCAGGAACTGCACTTGGAGTCTTACAAATAAATCATCCAACTACTAAGCTGTGGGGTCATTTTCACTTTCTGGCCCAAAGAACTGTTAAAATTTTTGGTTGGTTGACAGGTAACTACTACCTTTCTCAGTGTTCTACAGACCATCTCTGACAAATCCATTCCTCAGCAGATAGGTTTCTTGAAGAAGGGCTCGAGTATTAGAAACTGCTTTTTTTTTTTTCCCCAGCTACATTAGGTAGTCTAATAGAAGATGTCAGCTGCCTTGAGAAATGTTCCTTCCTATTCTCTAGGCATGAGAAAATGCAGTTTTACAACTGACTTCTGTGCTACTGCTAAAAGGTAGGGCCTAGTTCTCACTCTTCTGACATGCTATTTCTATCATTTTTATTGCATCATGGTGAAACTCGACACCCCCCCCCCCCCCCAC
>VXAL01016969.1:134242-158885 GCA_013399475.1 Chauna torquata
AAAAAAAAAGTTATTGCCAGGTCAGTTGGCAAATGTTGACACTAAAACCAAAGAAAGGATGAAAGGATGGAAATGCCTAGTAGGTAGGCTGGAACTGCCCCTTAGGCTAGCGCTGGCCTCCTGGACATGGTGAAGCTCTCTGCTCAAGGGATCCTTGTTCATAATTAATGTGTTGGAAATGCATAGCACTGTGCTACTTATGTCCCTGTTTTCAACTTGGACCACAGTCTTTGCACACCAATTTTAATTTAGAAGAAAAGAACGAAGAAAATGCATTTGATATCCATTGTAACAGCAACAGTGGTAACTCATAATCCATGCTGACAGTAAGTACTGTATCGATCCACAAGGATGGAACCCTGGGAGTGAAATGCTGCCCAAAAGCTGGCTTCTTATCTTTTCTGGTTCTTTCTTAAATATCTTTCAGCAGTAGACCTGTGGTGACATCTTCCTCTCTCATTACTTATCACAATTGAAAGACTTTCTCCCCTTCTCACGAGATCTTTTGTGCTGTAAAATAGATCTTAGGTTTACTGTTGTTTCAAGTTCCCTTGTGCATTTTTTTTCCTTTTCAGAGACTTTAAAAGTAATCCTTTTTTACTGATCTTTCACAATCGCTAAAACATTGGAAGAGTATACAGACTGTGACAGAAAACAAAAATGTCAAGATGATTCCCAGCTGAGGGTGATACAGCACTGTACGGCCATCACCTGTGTTCAGGTGTTAGCAAATGAATCAGCTTATAAAGGTCACAGGTTGTGCCTGGGTGTTGGAAGAACATGCAACACTTCCCATCGTTAAATGAGGATTTCATATGCTTCTCATTTGGTTTAAAACAAACCTTCATTAGCATGCTTAAACAGTGGAGACCATCCCGTCACCACTGCAGACTAGTGACCTCACTCACGGGTTTCGTTTGCAGGGGTCAGTCTGTAGCGATGGGCCCTCGGACGTCATGCACCTCCCCTGCTTGCTTTGTGCTGGGGGGATGCCATTTTTAAGGGATCACATCATTGACTGCTGAAAAGTGGAATTGCTTCGTAAATCCATTGGTAAAAGGTGTGAGCTGGGCCTCCATTTTAATTCTTTAGTTGCTTTTCTCTGAGTTTACTTTTGCTTGTGGGGCATTCTTACTTGAGGGTAGTGAGATTCTGGAAGTTGGTGTTTGCGATGGAAATTGTGGCCTGACTTCATTGTTAGTCTTGCTGACTTTCTGCTGGAAAAGCTGTAACCTAAGAAATACTGACTATGACAAATCTGTGTCTACAGAGAAACACAGAAAACTCGCGTGCAAGTGGTTATTTAGAAAGTCCAACATGGGACCAGAACAGCAAGAAACCTGAGGAGGAAAGCATCAGCCCTGCTGTGCCAGATCTTGGCAGTAACAAGCAATGTTATCACGTTAACGAGAGTAGGTCTATTCAGATAAATTTTGCTGTCTCTACAGGACCAGTCTGTGTGTTGTGGCGTGCCGAAGGCCCCGAACTCAGCACCTGCCGAGGGAAGAGCCAGCTTCGCGGGCGCTTTTCCTTCCCGTGCAGTTAAACGCCGGCCTCCGCTTTGCCGGGGGCACAGGCGAGGCGCGCGCACCGAGCGCCGGGAGCCCAGCTAACGGCCGCGCGCACCTGGCGCTGCGCTGAGGGAACCTTCCGGACTGCCCCCGCCCCCGGCGCCTGCACGAGGCAGCTCTGGGGGAAGGACTCCGTCTTTTTTGCTCCAAAAAGAAGGTTCTTGGAGGTTTCACTGCTTTACCTGAAGCTCCAGAAAGAACTTTTTGACCCAGAAGAGATGGAATCAAGCGTGATTTCAGAGGAGCCACGGAGGAGAGAAAGCAGCTGTGCAACCTGGGATCCCTACAGGTAGGGGATGAGGCTGAAAGCCCTTTAACGCTACTCCTAATTAGGGGCGAGGGGTGGCGGCAGTAAGCTTAACCCACTTTTAACCCCAGGAGTGAACGTGGAGTGTTTTGCTTTTAGATTTTGATACTGCCTCAGTGGCGTGAGCTTCTCTGTATCACGGGCCAGTGGAAGCACGCTGAGGCTTTTTCCTGTGCGGGCGGCGGCTGGTCCGCGGCCCCTGGGGAGCTCTCCGGGCACGATGGGTAACACTGGCCCAGCCGCTGCACAGCCGGGGGTGAGGCGGGACAGCGTGACGCCCAGAGGGAGTGGGAGCTGCCCGGTGCCCCTGGCTGTCGCAGCTTCCCTGGCGCCGTGCCTGCCCTCAGAGGAGACAGGGAGCTGCCTGCGGGGTCCGGGCGCCGCGGCCCTGCTGGCCGGGAGCTCTGCGGGAAGGCTGCCCCCGGTAACGACCCGTCAAACCGGCGCTGGTAAATCCGGACGGGGACCGCAAGATGGCGCCGGCGGGCGGCAGCCCCTCCCCGCGCTGCCGCCTCGGGGAGCGGAGAAGCACCTGCGGTAGCTTAGCGCTGCCTTTTGAACTTCGGTAGTCTCTGAACACCCGAAACAGTGTTTTTGTACCATGTAAGAACATAGCGCCTGTTAAACTCAAGATGCAGCGTACGATTTTCTAGTTCGGGGACTGTGGGTTCGGCTTCCATTTGTAATGCCACTTTGCCTTAAGGATACAAGCAAGAGGCTGGTCTAAGCAAGCTTCTTTTGAAAGGATTGACAACATAAGCACTTCGATTTCTAATAGTAATGAAAAGCACTTGATGACAAGTTTAAAGCAAGGTTTTCCTGTGTTGTCTTTGTCCTTATACAAAGACACAATAATACCAACATGCCTACGGTGGTTTTTGGAGTATCTTGAATTTGTCTGAGTAGTACATGTGAAAAAGCATTTTCTGGGGGAGAAAAGAACTATCCCACTTACTTTTAATTCTTTGGAAGGCTTGAGAGAGGAGAAAGCTGAGTATGAAAGGTTAGGTTCTTCCCCCTCACTCCAGAAAAAGGCTTATCGTGATAAAGAGAAGAAACTCTTGGTGAATGATTTGAATAAGTGGTTCAGCCTAAGTAGGAAGCCTATGAGAAACTGACTAAATTCAGCCTCTATCAGGGATGCTAAAAATGAGGTTCTCTAGCTATACTACCTTTATTCCTGTCCTTATTCTCTTTTCATTAATATGGATATGGCCTAAGAGGCAAATATTCTGTCTTAGATCCTTACAAGGGATCTTGCTTTCAAATGTAGAGACCAACAGCAGTGTGGAAATGAGATTATGAAATTATTACACCTGAAATAAAACCAAATTCAGAGATGGATTATGGTGCTGGAGAGGAGGATGTGAAGAGTTCTTTCAAGCCTGACAAGAGAAACTGGTCTATAGTGAGAATTTTTTTTAGCTATTTTTTTATTTTTATTTTTAAGTCTTCAGTTATGACTCTCAAAGAAACACCTAAAGCAGCCATCTGATGTGAGGAAAATGCCAAAAAAAAAAAAAAGCAACTAGCTAATGGCACACAGTCAATTTTTGGAAGTAATCTGAGTGGCTGTATTTGAACCAAGTTCCCTGTCTGCCCTAGAGAAGCTATTCCAACTCTAAAACCTTATTTTAAGAATTAACCTAATCTTTCAAAACAAGCTGTTGGAATTTCAGTGGTGCCACAATTGGCCATATGCTATTTTTCTAATTCTAGCTCATGTTTGAATAAATCTGGCTCACATTTACAAAATTATGTTCTAGGACTCATATGTTCTGTCACTGCGTGATCCTGTTGGTTTTATTCATAGATTGCGTGGGTACTGGGAGGTGGGATCTCAGAACTGAAAAGGCTTCTGAGGTCTGTTCTTACCCTTCCCTTTTTCCAAATTTAAGAAATGGTTCTAAATAGCACATTTTATTATTCTGAAAAGGAAGTGAGAGGGGGATCAGTCATGGTAATCTCTGCTTGATTCTATGTAGTTTTCGGAGATTTGACTTCCAGAAAGAGTACTCTGCTATCATAAACACTTATACTGCTCTAACTAAAAGGATATGCTTACGGTTTTCTTTCTCTCTTTAGCTATTGTTGCTGTTACGAAAGCATGAGCTGCATAACTGATGGGCAGATTTCCAAACTGTAAGACTGCTTAGCAAAGTTCACATTCCAGAGGAATAACAGTATGGAGCACATCTTGATTCTGGTTAACCCAGCAGTTGTCAAGGGTTGGGTCTTCTCTGTATTCCAGGTTACTTCAATCATTTTCTGTATTTCTGGGAGATCTGCAAATAACATTTTAAAGTTGTTTTTTTTCTGTTACTCTATCCTATTAGATATGAGCTTATGTTGTAATATTCGCACAGAAGTTCCCCACAAGATGTTTGGTTCAGAGCTCTTATCTGGCCTGTTATGCTCAGTCCTCTGGCATCTAAGTCCAGGTGACTTCTGTCACCTATCTTTTTGGATCACCTAAACTTACAGTAGATTGAGTCTATCATAATACTGCTTACACTTACCTGAGAGATTTTTTTCTTGAAATGGTGCAGGAAGGACATGCTTTCACTGTTACTGGCAGAAGACCTAATCTTGTTTCCAGTCACAAGAGCTAATGTACTTTAGGCTGCCTGAGAACAGAATCACACCCATGAGAGAGCCAGTGTTTTAACTGTTGTACTGGTTAAACATTAGGTATGTTGTGTGAATGCTATTAATAGTGAAAAAGCAATTTAATACTAGGCTTTATTGTACAATGAAGCAAAACAAACATGCTTTCTTCCTCCCCCTCCACAAAACCAAAACTGACTAGCTGGAGATTTACAAAATGAACCATTACTAGGGAGCTCCTTCTATTTCCCAACACTACATTCCTCATCTTTTGAGGGTTTCAAAATGCTTCAGGTCATATGTAGCACAATGTCTGTGCTTCATATATGGATTTGCATATAAGCATGTATGTGAACTCTGTGGGTGGTGAGGTGCAGAATAAAATAATACTAAAGAACATGATTTTTGACATAGTATCCAATTGGAATAGTGACCAAAATGCCCAAACTGAAAACTTTGGGAGATAAATGAAGATCAAAACATGAAATAAGAAGAGCAGCCTGCCAAATGCTGCTAAATTTTTCTCTTTGACAAGGTAATTTCTGTGGGTGTTGACCTTTTGGAAGCTATTTTGAAAGAAGCCAGCGTTTTGCTTAGCAAATGTAAAGAGCACTAGTACAAGCAGTCAGCAGAAGGTTTACAGTGTCAGGCTACCATAGAGAGGGGCAAAGAATTCACTGCTACCTGTATTACTTCTCATTTGTGAATTTTCAAGTGCCCTGCATCATTTAAGTCCAAGTATTGCCAGATGCTGAATATTTTCAACTGCCACTGAACTCACTAGGATGCGAGGTCAATTAGGACACAATGGAGTACTGAGCAGATCATAAGGTCAGCCCTATTCTGACTCTTCAAGAAGCAATTTTGTTGAAACGTTTTACTTTTCTCCTCATCTTCTCCCATATTTGTTAGAAAAAGGCTACTATCTAAGCAGAGAAAATCTGTACAGAGTTAAGCAAAGAAGAATGGTTATTAAAGAGTGGTTATTCTTAGCATTGTCATGGACACCCCTGTAGTCTGGATTAGCGTAGTCATGTTGTGATTAATGGCTTTATCAAAACTCAGAAGTATTACAAAACTTACACAAAGCAAGGCAACATCTACTGCCACCACAGAACCTAATAACAAGGCAAAGCATGAAACAGTCTTTGTCATTAATAAAAACTATCAAGGGATGCAGAAAAATGTTTACAACTGCATCAGTC
The DNA here is from genome assembly GCA_013399475.1 of Chauna torquata. Taxonomy (NCBI): domain Eukaryota; kingdom Metazoa; phylum Chordata; class Aves; order Anseriformes; family Anhimidae; genus Chauna; species Chauna torquata. The sequence goes on from VXAL01016969.1 coordinate 139,933, forward strand.
CTTGAGGAAAAAAGGCAGATAAGACAACTGTGGTGATAGAATAGATAATATATTAAAGAAAAATTAACATATCTTTGGGGATCCTTTTACCGGTAGGTACAGGGAAGCTTTTCTTCATGAGGAGAAACTGCAGTTGTCTGAAAGCATGGAGAACACTGGGCTTAGAAATCTTGACTCTTAAAGCAAGCTTTTTCTTCTTTCTACCTTTCTTTTTACCTTTCTTTCCACCTAAGGTCCTTAAAGGTTAAGGACCTTTTCTATGTTGTATTGCTTTAATTTCTTCTTTTTTCATGATTCTGTCCCTGCTTTTCATATACCTTTATCTACTGTAACATGATATTTACGTATCCTTTTAGGTCTCCCTAGTAGGGTCTGGTAGCTTTGGTGGAACCTGAGAATAGAAATTGCCTTGCTTTACCCTGGCTTTGATAGTTAAAGCTATGCTTGAAAACTCGTAATAATAGTAAAAGCACTTCTTGTAGCTGCCTTAAAGAAGCATCATATGAGCATCAGTGAATACAAATTTAAATCCAGTACTTCTGGAAAATGGTTGGGAAGCTGGGGCCTGCATACATTGGGGCAGGGAAGCTGGCGTCCAGTGTTACAGACTCCTTTGTAGATCCTGCCACCTTGCCTAGGCACTCAGTAGGTTTGCTGAGGTAAAATTTCTTTCCTTCTCAAAAAAGCACTATCTTGTTTTTCAGAAAAAAATAATTTGGCTCTGAAGAGCCAGAGGTTTTTATGGAACTGATCAAAAGTGTCACTTACAGTCTTTCCAGATACTTCCCCCTGCTCCCCGCCTGCCAAAAAAAAAAAAAAAGTGCTAGCATCCCTCCTACCAGGTCACAAGGTTTTCTGTCAGGGCACCTAAGGTTGCATTGTGGTTCATGAGGATTACCAAGCTAAAGACGCTACAACCTAGGGAGAAAAGCAAGACCAGAGAAACTGAGGTAAAGTATATAACTAGCCTGACACACAAAATGGGGTACTCATACTGATGCTTTATTATCTAGCCAAGTGTTCTCCCTGTTTTAGTCCACCTGTCCACTTTCCAGAGATTAGTAGCATCCTCTGCCACTTGTTCAGTACTTAGAATATTCTTGCATTTATGCTTAAATCAGGGCTTTTTGTTAGTTTTTGGATAATTTAATCTGGATAATTTGTTGTAGTGAAGATAACTCATATACCTCTTCAATAGATCTTGTGTTATCTTCATTGGTTGTCTTTATATCCTCTTGAGAAATTCAGAGATTTGAAAGTGTAAACAGCACAGCAGGAGGAGGAGTGTTTGGGAAAACATTTTTTTTCTTCACTGCTTTAATAGTAATTTGGACTGTCAGTGACACCAAGGGATGTGTTAATTGATAATGTCCAAACAGGAGATCTGATATAAAGATTTTTTTTAATAATGAAATTTTGCATGAAAACAGAGCAGTGAAAGGTTTCACCTTTATTACTGCTATTTTTATAAACGAATTCAAAGAAACTGAACGTGTTTTAACTTGTGTCAAGTTTTAGCTTTGTTATGGTTGAAGGTCTTCCCTGGAGTACCTATCATTATAGAGTGAAAATTGTTTGGATGAGGCTTTTGGGTTTTTGTTTTTTAATACATTTTTCTTGTAGCTGTATAGTAGACATTTGAAATAATTAGGAACAATAAAAACATAGACAATAATATCCAGGATTTCCAGGAATGTAAAACTGAATTGTTGATAGTGAACAATTTCTGATTAATGGATCACTTCTGACTTCCACCACTTGATGGACTGGCTAAGAGAACTCTGTCATAGCTAAAAGTCACGATCTTTTTCCTACTCTGGCAGACCTAATAGCTCACCAGTTCCCTGGTTTTCCTAGTCCTAGATTAATAATGAAAACAAGAGTAGTTGTGACTTAAATCTGTAATATTTTGGGATAAGAATCTATTTAATGTCCTCTGATTAGAATGAAGAGACTGTGAAGTGTGTTCAGACAAGGGATGGGGCTTCTTAGAGGTTACAGCAGAAGCAAGCATATTAATTAAGCCTGATCAACTTTTTGTTTTGTTTTTAAATGGATTTTAGATCAGGCCTCTACATTATATGCCAGCTGTTTTATGAGCTTCTGCTGTGACCTGTAGCAGTTCTGAAAATAATGAAACACTGTAAGTTAGGTTTCTATCTTGTAATGAAGACCCTAAAATAAAGTTAAAAAATGCAGTTGTTTCACTGCTGAAGTTAGCATCTTCTATTCTAAGGTATGACTTGCTCTGAGTAATCTGACTTCACAGGTGGAACTTAAAACTGTGCATAAGGTGGTATAATGTAAAGGATAGCTTCTTGATGGTTTAATTTGAGAAAGCATTCTTCACAGCATTACTGTGGTGTGTTGTTACATCTCACAAGGGCCCTTGCTGCTAGGAAGGCTAATGATATTCTTGGCTGCATTTGGCAAAGTATTGCCAGCAGGTCAGGAGAGGTGATCCTTCTGCTCTACTCAGCACTGGTGAGGCCGCACCTGGAGTACTGCATTCTCTTCTGGGCCCTCCAGTGCAAGAGAGATCTAGACATACTGGAAAGAGTCCAGTGAAGGGCCACCAAGATGATCAGGGGACCGGCACCCATCTTCTATGAGGAGAGGCTGAGAGAGCTGGGACTGTTCAGTCTGGAGAAGAGGGGGCTCAGGGGGGATCTTATTGATGTATATAAATGCCTACAGGGAGGGTGCAAAGAGGACAGGGCCAGGCTCTTCTCAGTGGTGCCCAACACCAGGACAAGAGGCAGTGGGTACGAACTGGAACACAAGAAGTTCTGTCTAAACGTCAGGAGGTACTTCTTGACTGTGGGGTGACAGAGCACGGGCACAGGTTGTGGAGTCTCTCCTTCCTTGGAGATCTTCAAAAGCTGCCTGGACATGGACCTGGGCAACCTGCTGTGAGTGTCCCTGCTCAAGCAGGGAGGTTGGACCAGATGACCTCCAGAGTTCCCTTGCAACCTCAACCATTCAAATTTAAGCCCCTAACTCATTATTTAGGCATTTACTTTATAAAAAGTGAAGCACCTTGCAAATATTGCTGGCATATTCTGTGAGCTTATCGTCTGTGGAAAATCTGGTCAATTATTTGTTGTCTACGCATGAGCTTAGGATCCATATTTTTAAGACAATTGTAGATAAGGGCACTTAATGAAAGAAAATTGTGTGACTTTCAAAGAAATTGTAATGTGATATCTTAAATCCTTTTGTTTGTGTATTATGAATAGCACAAAGCTACACCAGAGAGGTTCAGACTGGACGTTAGGAAAAATTACTTTACCACGAGAGTGGTCAGACATTGGAACAGACTTCCTAAAGAAATGGTTGATGCCCCAGGCCTGTCAGTGTTCAAGAGACATTTGGACAATGCCCTCCATAATATGCTTTAACTTTTGGTTAGCCTTGAAGTGGTCAGGCAGTTGGACTAAGATCATCTTTGCAGGTCCCTTCCAACTGAACTATTCTATTCTATATTTCTGGCTTTGACCTTTCCAATTACTCAAAGTATCTTAGGATACCTTCGAGTGTTGAATTCAAATGAAGAATTTGAGTTTTATGTATGTATCCTGTGAAAAGTGGGGTAGAGAGAGATTTACTGAGATGGGATGTGAGAGTTACTTTCTTTTTGTTTAGAACTTTACTCCATCAATGTGAAACCTTGACACAGTAAACTTTTATACTATCAATTCAGTTGTCTGTGTCCATATTCTTTGTTACTGTGGGTTTTAAATTTATTTTTGCAGCATTAGTTTTGTGATGCATTTTTTTCAAGGGTGTGTGCTCTTCACTAGATTAGCAAATAAGGTGGCTATAATATGTAGGGCAATATTCTGCAAACGTGTAGGTATGAGCAAGCGTTTGTATAAAGAGCTGTAAATGGGAAACTATAGATGTGACTTAGACTTGCCAGGATAGAGAGGTGATTCTAATTTCAAAAAATCTTGAAGCACTTTTTAGTAATGCAAGCAGTAACAGTTCACTTAATAAAATAAAAATCTGTTTGTCAAATTAGGCTTTTTTTTTTTTTTTTTTCATTCATAATGAACAGTTTCATCTCTTCCATGGGCAAATGACCCCAAATATTCTAGGAATATTGTATGCATCACACATCAGCATAATAAAGATTTTTTTTTATATTCTCAGTGTATGCTTGTTCTTAAATCCATGGGCTTTATTGTGATACACATACAGAAACATTCTTAAAATGGACCCCATTATAGCTGCCTGTGTGTTTTGCATAGCCAGTGCTAATAGTTTGAATAGCAGTTTCAGCTGCAGTTGTGTTTTTACCTTTGTATCAGCTAATGATTCCATATAAACAATGCACTCCTCAACTTCAGCTAATAATATCCTACAGCAATAAAAATGTGGTGAGTGTTCAGGTTGTTAGTTCTTGGTTTTAGCTAAACGAAACCATAAAACTTCTTAAATCTTCAGAAGTTTGAGTCAATGTGTTCTTGTCTTGCCTAAATAGTTGTCTTGCTTTCCCTTTGCTTGAACACTGAAACATGTAATTTTTTTGTGACGTTGTGTTGGCTTCATTCCCTTAAAAGATGGGCGTGCTTTTATGATTATGAGATTGCACGTATCTGTGGAATAGCAAAAGTCACTGATCAAGTCATGCAAGTCATGAGGCACAGGTGTCAAACAGTATGGCTTGGAATAGCTGAAGATCTCTGGAAGGAAGCTAATTTTGGAATCCTGTTGCTACAATCGCCAGATAGGTTGTGCCCAAACTTGCAGAGAAAGAAGTCCATGCTGCTGCTGGCATCAAACTAGTGTGTGTGGTGTTGGGATAGAAGCACATGTTTCAGTCACTTGAAATGTGACACAAAATAGATTTATTGGCAGAGATTGTAGAAAAGGCATAAAGGTTGTCTTGCAAGGGTAGACAGTTCGAAGTTGAGAAAAGCAGGGAGATATACAGTATGCAAGATGTCTACAGGTTTTAACCCCCCAGCACTGGTGTGAAATGCAGAGCTTTAAGGAATTCCAGGATTCCCTGTAAGAGGTTCCTGCTGTTGCCAAAGCTCTTGGTAACCTGACTACCACCCATGCTAGTGCTGCTGCTGCCAATGACCACCATGTGTATAGTGTCCTTGTCTTAAAGGAAGGATCCACTCATCTCGTCTTAGGATGTAAATGTTTTTGAGCCCAAATATTCTTGTAAGCGTGTCATCTGCTTAGTCTCACAGCTTTGGGCATTGATAAGATCATCTTGGTTGTGTTCAGAAGAGGGCAGAGGTTGAATTTGATATTTCTTCTGTCAGCAAATTGGTGATATTCTGTCCTTCCTAACACTGTAAACTGGCACTTAAACATCTAATTCTTATCTTATTAACGGAGAGGTATTTTTCTTGATGTAACGGAATGACTTAAATTAATTGAGAGCTCACTGGGCAGGAGGCCAAAACTCTGAGCTAGAAAAAATCAAGTCGTTTATAGATTATTTTTTCTTTTTCCTTATTCAGCCTACTTGAACCACCTGCTGATGCAAGGTCTGGAGGTCACAGGTTGTCATAAAGCTGAATGTGAGATTATTTAAAATGAATCTCATCAAGTTGGCTTAGATTCTTATAAAACTGTGCTATACTCCCTTACCCCAGCTAAGCTGATCTTTCTACAGCATTTTTGTCAGTTTGAACCATCTGGTTGCAGAGAACTTGCAGAAGGACTGTGCGGTGAATTTTATTTTGAACAAGAAACCTTCCAACTAACTGATAACATTAAAGCATGCTCTGTCAGGATGTGGGATACATCTGTTGCTTGCTTCTTGAAATATTTCTCCAGCTCAGATCTGTTCACTGAGATGGTTGCCAGAAGAAATGCCAAATCCTGGAGAAGGGAGAGAGGAAGAGAGAGGAGTACATAGACTTTATGTGCAACTGATACTCCTTGCTTCTGGGATCCTGAAGAAGTACATTAATTGCCTACAATAAGATGGATCCTTTTAACTGTATGTCTGAAGGAGGAACATCTGTCTGATAGTGACTGTGTTCCTCCAAGAAGGTGAAGTCATGTGCTTCCCTTGTTCCAGAAGCTGGGTTCTAGCTGGAGTGGTGAAGGCTACCAAGGATGCTTCAACTCTTAGACTATGCACATTAGCACAAGAAGGAGCAGGGTATGGGGGCTGTGTGCTGACCTGAAAATGGAGATGTGTGGATGTTCTCATGTGACTTGCTTACTCTGCCATAGCTATGATTTTAATAATTCTTTAAGTATGGCACCGATCTTGGACACTGTTAAACATAGTGCCTATGTCCATCAGTATAATTCTAACTCATTCTATTCCAATTCTCCTGATTATTTTTCAGGCAGTTATTAAAAATATTTTGGAAGGAAAACACACCTAGATGCTAGATGTAGACACGTTATTCAAATGTCAGCAGAGAGCTTCCTCTCTATGTACTGTAATAAAAGCACAGAATCTTAAAATAGACTTTGTGACTTGCATAATAATTAAAACAGTTTACTGAGGAGGCAGCAAGAATATACCTCAGTAACCTTCCTTGGCTGATGGTCCTGGATGAAGAAATGGTATATCAAAATGCATCAGTTATTGCTTGAAGAGTATAATCTGTGTCAGTCAGATCGAGAGAGCACATTATGTACCCTCTTTCTCACTATCTGCCCAACAGTCAGTTGAACTTAATCTACAAGTGATAAAAAAGCCAGCCTTCAGTAACTTGAGAAGGAGACGTTTATCACATTTAATATCTACTGAAGAAAATGTCAGTTAATAAAAGAGTGCTGAGTTTAGCGCTAAAATAATAATGGAGAAGTTCTTTGGGTTTCTGTCTTTGTTTTGTATAAAACTGTCAATGAAATGCTATCATCTTGCTTGTCAGTGTGTAATTGTCTTTTAATTATTGGCTGCTAAGTAGTCATTTCTTTGTTTGCTGTTTTCAAAGGCAAAATCTTCACATTAGTCTTTCCCAGAATTCTGGGAAAAACCTGGAAGAAGTGAGACAGTTTCACTCTTTAACTGTAGATATATCTTATGTGCATCTCATGTCCACCTTAGCAAATTCATTGTGTGTTGCATGACAATGAATCAAGGTACATGTGTAGACTTCAGTCATTGTCATATCATAGTGTCAAAATTTAGGTATTCCAGCTGGTTAGTTTGGAATGGGAGGGAAGGATGGAGGGAGGAGCCCATGCTGATTTTAGAACTATCAGATATGGCTATCTTCCTAAGAGTTCAGACTTGCCTGCAACTTTCTCTGTGAAGCTGTAGTACTACATTGCAGGGATGGTTCTTTGGGATAGAAGTCTTTAGGAAGCAGAAGCATGTTCTATCTCATGCCTTTCTAAGGACTGGTGTGGTGATATCCTTTTCATGACAAAAAGGTACCTGAATCAATCTTGGCTCTGGGTGCTGGTAGGGAATAACTGAAGGGCATCTACTTTCAGAGTATAAGATGTGTTCATCAGGCAACATCTCAAGGTTTGATTCATCAGGCATTGGAGGGTGGATGATTGAGACACCTGTTCATCTCCTAAGACCCTGCTTCTCTTTCAGGAAGACCCCAATGTGCTGCCATGGTTCTCCTGTGACTGAATAGTTGTATAATACGGGTGTCCACTCAGAATAGGGTAATGTGGTAACAGAAAGCAATAGGAACTGATGGTAGGAGCAGTCATCAGCCGAAATGATGGACACACACTTCTGCTTAAGAAGAGTGCTGTATTATCTGTAGTTTCCTCATATGGTTAATGCTATCTCAGGCTTAACTGAGGTGGTTTTTTTATTTATTTCAGAGGATAAATACCAAATATTTTCTGTAAGCCAGTTTTACTGTGGCAGCTTCAGCAATGAAAACTAATTCCGCTAAAAGTCCTGATGGTTAGGATTAGATTCCCTTAGATTCATAGACACAAAATGAGATCATAGAAGTGAAGGAAATCATGCTCTCTTATCCCATTATTGCTGGTTAGGAAGGTTTTTCAAGGACTTTTTCTATTAAAATCTGCAGAAGCCTTTTTTTTTTTTTTTGGTGCTAAAATCTTAAGCTGACAACAGTAACCAGTCAAAACACATCTTTAAGGCAAACAAAAGTAGCAATGAGTAGTTCATTGCCTGAACATGTAGAATACCAAATACAATCATCCTTTGACTTTTTGAAGCAACTTTGATATAGTTAGATGCTTTTCTTATTGATCTAATTTCTTGCAAGTTTTGTAAATCCTTATTCTTTGTTTGAGGGGGGAGTAATAGCCACAGAATGCATGGTTTAGTGTCACAAAAGAAATGTAATACATAAAAAGGTAAGAGTCATTGTTTCAATCTATAACACTATAGGCTGAAAGAGGGTATTCTATTAAAATAGCTTCTTGGTGCTTCTGAGCAATCTCAGGTTTAGCAGTGTTGCAATTCTGTAACTGTCAGACAATCTTGTTAGTCTGAAGAAAACTTTTATTTCCAGTTGCAACTAGGAGAGAAAAGAAGCAATTTTTAGAGCCAGTGTATATGGATTTAGTGTTTAGATGTGGGTAGTGGAAACTGCCCTCCAGGAATAGTGCTGTAAGATGAAGACTTTTCTTGTGTAACCAGTGAAGGACAAAGATGTAACCTCAGATTCCTGAATAGTGCTTTTTTAGGTTAGTGATTGCAGAATCCCTTTCTTCATATTTGAGTTGTTTGTTAAATATTTAGGAAAAAAAATCTTGACTTGAATAGATGTAATAAAATTTACTGTCCAATAAGTTCCTTTAATGAATGAACACTGCCTCAGTCATTCTTCAGTAATAGAGAACTGTGTAAATATACAGCCTCTAATTTAGTGTTGCCAAATCTTTCATGTTCCAACCCAACCAGCTTCAACCAGTTAATGAAATTATCAGTCTCTGATGTAGATTCATTGTGTTAGCCTACTGGAAAGAAAGCAATCTAATGAAATGCTCAGCAAAGCCCAACGGCAGTGATGCATGAATTAGTGGTGTTAAGCCTCCTTTAGCCTCCATCTGTGTTCTCTTTCAACTCTGCTAGATACTTATCTTGCAGGAAGAGAAGAATGCAGCTTTTGGCAATGGCATTTAGCAAGATTTCAATAGGGGTTCTAGATTGCTTCTGTCAGTGACACAAGAAAGCGTTCACAGCAACTTCAGTGAGTCTCATATTTTGTGAATAAAAGTAGAGAGAAAAATTGCAGTTGCAGAGTTTGTATGTTTTTCTTTTTTTTTTTCTCCTTTTAATTTACCTCTAACTTGGCATAGTAATTGCTAGTTAGGTTTTATCTGATTTAGTTTTCCAGCTGGAACTCATTAAAACCCTTAAAACATTGGGAGTATACTCCCAGTGGGGTGGGGGCAGGTGGACAACGGGAAGGAGAGGGAGGAGATAAAGGGTTTTGAGGGAAATCCTTTGCTTTTTGAAGGAAATCTGAAAATTCTACAACTTCAAATAAGATTTTAGGTGCCAGAACTCTCTTCTGCAGAAAAAGAAAATACACAATCTCTGAAAACAAGATCAGGCTTCACGGGCAGATTATAGAGCTGCAGTTTGTATCTGCAGGGAGAAAACAAGAAAGGCCAAAGCTCAGCTTGAGTTGACACTGGCCACTGTGGTGTCAGACAACAAAAAAGGCTTTTTCAAGTATGTTGACAGCAAGAAGAGGTCTAAGGAAAACATTGGACTGATGCTTGATGAAGATGGTCACCTAACAAGTAAGGGTGGGGAAGAGGCAGGGGCCTTTAATGACATTTTTGCCTCAGTTTTTAATGTTAATGATAGATCTTAGGCTGCCCATGGCTGGGGGAGCAGTGACATTCTGTTTGTGGCCACTGAAATTGTAAGGGACCAGTTGTATCAGTTGAATGTTCATAAGTCGACGGGGCCTGAGAAGATTCACCCCAGGGTGCTGAAAGGGTTAGTGGGCGTTACAGCTGGACCCCTCTCAACAATTTACCAATGGTCTTGGGAGTCTGAGGAGGTCCCTGCTGACTGGAAGCTAGTCAACGTTATACCCATCTACAAAAAGGGAGTGAGAAAGACCCAGGAAACTACAGACCTGTTAACCTCAGTCCCTGGAAAAGTTATGGAGGAGATTATCCTGGGTGCCATTGAAAGGCATTTAAAGAACAAAGCTATTTTCAGTTATAGTCAGCATGGGTTCATGAAGGGAAAGTCCTGCCTTAGTAATTTGATCTCCTTGTATGGTAAGGTCACCTGCTTAGTGGATGAAAGGAAGGCAGTGGATGTAGTTGTTCTGGGTTTTCGTAAGGCCTTTGATGCCATCCCTTGCAGAATTCTTCTGGACAAATTGCCCAACAGTGAGTTGAACAGGTCCACACTATGCTGGGTAATGAACTGGCTCAACAGCATTGCTCAAAGGGTGGCAGTGAATGGGGCAACATCTGGCTGGTGGCCAGTCGCTAGCAGTGTTCCCCAGGGCCCAATTCTAGGGCCAGTTCTGGTCAACATTTTTATCAATGGCATGGATGCAGGAGCTGAATGCATGCTTAGCAAGTTTGCTGATGATACTAAACTGGGAGGTGCTGTTGACTCCCTGGAGGGACAAGAGGCCTTGCAGAGAGATCTAGATAGACATGGCAATCAGCATGGATGTGAAATTCAGCAAGGGTAAATGCTGGGTGCTGCCCCTGCAATGGAGTAATGCCAGACACAGGTACAGACTGGGAGATGAGTGGTGGGAGAGCAGCTCAGCAGAAAGGGACCTGGGGTGCTGGTGACAGCAGGCTCAGCGTGAGCCAGTGTTGTGCCCTGGCAGCCAGGAGGGCAAACTGCATTTTGGGATGTGTTAAACACAACGTAGCCAGCTGGTCAAAAGAGGCGATCCTCCCCCTATATTTTAGCGTTGGTGCAACCTCACCTTGAATACTGTGTGCAGTTCTGGGCTCCATAATATAAAAAGGATGTTAAGGTCCTTGAAAGCATCCAGAGGAGGACAGTAAAGCTGGTAAAAGGGCTGGAAGGCGTGTCCTTTGTGGAGAGGCCGAGGACACTTGGTTTATCTCGTCTGGAGAGAACAAAGCTGAGAGGCGACCTCATTGCTCTGTACAGCTTCCTGAGGAGGAAAAGTGCAGAGGAAGGTGCTGGTCTCTTCCCTGGTAACCAATGACAGGACACGTGGGAATGGCACAAAGCTGCACCAAGGAGGTTCAGACTGGACATGAGGAAAAATGTCTTTACTGCGAGGGTGGTCAGACACTGGAACAGGCTTCCTAGCAAGGTGGTTGATGCCCCAGGCCTGCCAGTAGTGTTCAGGAGGCATTTGGATAATGCCCTCATTGATACACTTCAACTTTTGGTTAGCCCTGAAGTGGTCAGGCAGTTGAACTTTGTGATCTTTGCAGGTCCCTTCCAACTGAAGGGACTATTCTGTTCTGTTAACCCTGTCTGGAATATCATTCCTGTAATAACTGGCTTGCATTCAAGTGTTTTTTTACATAATAGGAAATAATCTAATTCATTGTTTCTTATGTATGTGAGGCTATCACGCTTTCTGTAGATGTTGATGGAAACATTCATTGTTAATGCTAGAATAAAAAGGTGTTAAGAATTAAAATTCTGAACCCACACAGATCTGCCCATTTTTGTAGTACAGTGTTTCTTTTTAAGTGGTAGCTGAGGCTGGATCATGGAGCTAAGACCACTTATCCCTGTTGTTCTTAATGAGTGTTCTCAGAACAGTGTCCACAAGTATGTCAGCATGCCGTATCATGTATCATTGTTCTGCAATCTTTATCACAATCTCTGGAACTTGAGTTGTTTCTGCAGGTGTTCCTCCTACCCCTCCATAAATGCCTACAAACACAGTTGGGTGAAAGTTCACTGACTGAAGTTTAGCATGGTCCAGTAAGGTTTACAAGGCTATCTCAGCATGTACAATGACTTAAGTATTTTACCCTCTGTGTCTGCTGTTGCAGAATGTTTTGAAACATATCTACCTAGTGGTGTTGATGGATGATGGTAAATAACAAGCAATGTTCTGTTCATGTCACTATGATGGTTTTGCCAAGACCTATAGCAGTTGCAGCTAGTAGGGTTTTCCCAATGTGCCATGCTTGCTGTCATGAAGCAGTTCTCTTCCCCTCCAACAAATAAATAATTCTTGACACCCCCTGCCCTTCGTTTCCCCCCAGCCAGTATAGTCAAGGCAAGAACTTTCTAGCTGTGTTCAAATAGTTATGTTCACTGGAAGATTCAAGAAAATTTCAAGCAAACTTCAACTCCTTGTTGCTCTGAATATTCTAGTCTGAAGTAAATCTTGACATAATGTGCACCTGCATGGTCCCTAAGAGGATCTTTTCTTTTCTCTCCTCTGATGTTGAGGCTCCCCCNGGTGCTTCTCAGTTGCTCTCCTGTTCATTAACAAAATGAAAGACTTGCTCTAGGAATTACTGATTTCTTCTCATGAGCACTCTTTATACCTCTACAAATACTTTAGGGTTTTGTGCTGTTGTATGTAGACCTCAGTAAAGCCTTTCTCTGTGGTAGGGATAAATTGTTCCTCAACAATGTTCCTGAGACAGGCCCTTTTAGGGAGGGTTTTGTATATTTTGCATCAAAGTTCAGTGCTCCCTAAATTCCTGTCTAAAATCTGGAGAAGCTTTATGCTTTTTTTCTTTCTACAAGTTGTAAGCTTAGTCTTAAGGAAGTCTTATTCTTGTGCCCTGATGTCTCTTTAATGCTCCTTCTCTAAGTCAAACAGCAGAAATGAAACTGAGCTGTTTGAGTCTCTGGTGCCTGAGGGATAGGAGCCTGCTTTGTTGATCAAAGCAGCAAGCACGATCACTGACCTGTCTGTGAGGCAGTGCTGTCATTAGAGGACAGACTGACACACGGGCTAGGGAGGGTTATGCCTTAGTCATCAGACCCAGATGCCTTGCTAGGCAACCAAGTAACAAGATATACCTAGCTGGGAGCTCCTACTGTCTAATGTGACCCCTTCTGTTGATTCTGAGTAGCTATATTGCTATAAGAGTAGTCATAATTCAGCTCCATGTCCAGTAAACAAAACAAGAAAACACAGTTTATTTAAACTAATTGAACTCTAGCTGTGGAACAAAATGTTTTCAACTTTATGATGTTCTCCAATGCAGAAGCAGTGCAAGAACTTTATATCAGATCTGGTATGAAAGACATTCTATTTCGAGTTCATGAGGATGAATGTAAATCATGTGGCGTCTCATGTCTTGATTTAGGATCTCCATTAAAGATGGATTAAAGCTTGGAAGTAAATGTTTCAGTTATTTTGTAAAGGCTTAGGTTTTGAGATACAGCAGTGGTGTTTTTTTCTTTTTGTTTTGGTTTGGCTTTTAAAAGCCTGGTAGAAATACTACAGTTTCAAAAAGTCTTAATGTCCTACAGGGTTGTAAACCTGCTCTTGGATTAGTTTCTCTCTAAAATATTCCATAGATTCTTTCCTCTTAAAGGACGCGTTTGTTAGCAATAAACCAATAGAGCTTTCTTTTTATTTCACGGTAAGAACATCAAGCAGTTTAGTAATAATACAGCATATGCATGTAGCATTAAAACTACTACGTAATGGGAAAGGAACTGTAAATTAGCATAGTTTGTAATCAAATCATATTTTGATTAAAAAAAGCAAAGCTTGTAATTAAAATGCCTTTTCCCACAAAATGCATGCTTTCTATGGAAAAGCTTGGAAAAAACAAACTAGCAAGTTTTTAAGCAAAAGCTTTAAAATCAGATTTGAGACTAATGCTTTGCATCTTTGTTAAAATTATCCCAAGGAAAAAATGAATATTTCTCAATCAGGTATTCATTGCATTTGTGCTGCATGTTGCCTAAAGTTAACGGCTTTAAAGAAATAATGTAGTTTTTTAGTTAATGGGGGGTTCTTTTCTCATTTTTTAAACCAATTTGAATAAATGATTATCTTAACAGTAGATATGAATTAGTTTGAAATATTTTCTGCTTCCTTTTGTCTATCATAATATTATTCTCTAGCCTTTGCTCAACAAAGTGATATTTTGTCTCACTATGACAGTAGTAATGACGAAATTTTGATCTCAACCAAGATGTAAGCTATTTCATTGCATGTATCCACACATCAGAGGAGAAAGGATTCTTTCTTTCTTGCTGCTGAATTGATGTATGTTGCCTCATTTAAGGAAAACAAAAATAATGAAGCAATCTTGGCGTAGTACATGTTTTCCTAGGTTCTTTTACCAGACACAGAGAAATGGAAAACATACCTTAATGAGGGAAGCTTGCAGCAGTTTGCTTTTACTCCTCCTTTTGTGTTTGTCATAGCAGTTAAGATATTTTGATTTAAGGAAAATAACAAAAACGTTATAAGAACTGTGAGTACTTTGCCTACTTCAGGAGGACTGGCTTTTTCCAGAGTTTTCTGAGGAGCTTGGTATTTATACTACCCTTGAAGATTTAAGGATATTTAACTTCTGTATTCAGTCCTTGTAAAAAGGACCTTCCAATTGAACTTTCAAGATGGTAGAGGTATTACAGGATGATGTCAATTCGACTTTTCTGGAGAATGCGACAAATCTAAGTTGTTGGCACCATGGAAGAAGTATTGTCCATTTCATGAGTTCTTGTCTTTGCCACAAACTGACTTGAAAACATTTTACCAATAGATATTCTATTACAAAACACAGAACTCACAATATTGCTGTATGCTGAATGTTTTAAATACCATCTGATTATCGGAATGGAACAGAATGGACTTACTAGTGTAAAAACAGATCTACTGAGAGAAATGTATAGTAATGAACATGTATTTGGATTCTGGGTAGCAAACAGAGGGCACTGCTTAACAAACAAAAACAAAAAAGCAAACAATGATGATAACTCCGAAGTTATGGCTACCTGTTTTTCCTATTATCAGAAATGGCAGCTGCAGCTATTACTGCTCTTAACAGCTATCTGTGTGTTCTGCAGCCTGGCATCACTTAGTTCTGTGGGTACGTTACAGAAATATTGTTTGACTGATGAGTCATCCTCAGAACACAGCTTTTTAATGAAATAATGCTTGGCGTGGGGTAGTTTAAGTGAAAATTGGTGGAAATTGCTTGAGCTGGAGAAAAATTACACTGAAACTTTTTTGTTCTTCAAGTCTTTTACAACAGGAAATAAAATAAATGAATATCACTAGAAAATGAACAGCAAATTAGATGCTTCTCTTTTAGCTGCTCAAGTCCTGTTAATTGGTTAGTCTTTTTCTCTGATTTAGAATTTCCCTTTGGATACATATCACCAAGTGATGTTTGAAACAGTAGCAAGCTTTTTGGCAGGTAGAAATACTGTGCAATTCGTTTAGACTTGGTGAATTGTCACCAGATTTTCTTGTGTGTTCAGTATTTACTACCAACTAGAAGGCTGGTTCCACAATTCAACTTTTTTGTGGTGTTTTTTTGTTTGTTTGTTTGTTTTTCTTCAGTAGCAGTTCTAGCATTCTTGGCTCTAAACCAGGAATTGGCTTCTGCAATACCTGTGTAACTGAATTTGGAGCATCTTTCTGCCACCTTGCTGGTTGAAAACGCAGCCAGCTTGGACACTTTGCATTCACCACAGACTTGTCTAAATTGTAAAACAACAAATCACATCCTGTAACAATAAGTACAGCAAATTAGAAGATCTTTTAATGAACAAGATATGAAAAAGTAAGTCAGATGTTTAGCTGATATAGGCTCATGTTCTTTTATGTTTTCAACAGAACTATGCTGATTTATTTCAGCTGAAGTTCTTTGCCCTTCTTGCTATTGTGTTGAAAAAGGGTGTTGTGGTTAGCATTATTTTGTGGTTGTGGTTAACATGAGTTCCTACTGTGAAGATGGCTCAACAGTTCTGGCCTATGTTCATTGCTAATATAATGATACCTAAATCTGAACATGAGGTGATGTTAAAGATAAGTAAAACAGCACAGTGCTGTTTGTAGATGTCATATGTCTTCAGGCAACTGCAGTCTGTCAGCTATGCTATTCTAGCTGGTGGTTGAAAATTTCAGCTTTTCAGCTTCTGTGGTCTGAATATTTTTGGCAAGAAGCCAACGGAATATAATGCACAGGAAAGAGTCTAATGAAATCCACATCATTAAACTGGGTAGTTGAAAACACACAGCTAGATGTGCTAAGGAGGAAGAGATGTGGTATGATTTAAACAGATTTTACCTTACTCTTAAGCTACATATGATCTTGTAGCTTTTTTTGAAACTCAGTTTAGGTTGGCTAACACAAGCAACAGCAGCCTGTAAAGTGTCTAGCTATCACCTCAGTGGGTGAAAAATAATTACTTAAATATTCTCCAAGACTTCATAATAAGTACTGGGCCAGGTTTTAAAAAAATTTTAAATCTTTTTAAAAATTTCTGAAACTATTATACCACTTCCTATTGTTGACTGACACTTTCTGATCCCATCTCCTGATTAGTACTATAGATATAGTGCATAAATTTATATTTCTGAGTATCTTTTGCTCATGAAATCTCCATGATAAAATCATTCTGCAGTTGTCTTCATTCATAAAACATACAGTGTTTAGTACTTCAATAGCAGGAAGGATTACAGTATTTGCTTGAGCTGTCACTTTCTGTTCTAGACTCCCAAGACCCAGTAACATTTTTCTGCAAGTTCTTCACAGGACAGAAAGGAATTTGGGAGGGACTGTTCCAGCATGTACGAAGAAAACACTGTAATGAACAGAAAGGTAAACTAGGACACATACATGGGGAAATTCAGCTGCTTGCTTTTTTAGAAGATCTTGTAGTATTGCTGATTGCTGGTGATTTATTCCATGACTGGACACACTAAGAGGTCACATTAGCAGAGGCAAGTAGAAATTCACACCCTTTTCTGTCCTAAGCCTTATAAAAGTAGTTGATTTTGTTAAACAAAATGATCATTCTTAGTGTGCAGGCTATTTAAGACTAGTGAAGGAATAAATTGTTTGATGTTTTTCTTACATCCAGTATGAATTTTGCAAAGGACAAAACAGTAGCCATAATGATAATGTAAGTCCTGTTTAGTTTTGAAATTGACTGGAAACGATGATACAATGAGGGGTGAAACCATTTGAGCACAAAAAGTAAATAAATACAAATGTGTTCTCACTTGCAGTCCTCCAGTTAAAAAAAAAAAAAAANAATACGTTTTGTAGCTCTCGCTTGGTCTAAAGAAGCTGCAGGTTGTGTGTGTGTGTTGTGCTGATAAAAATTCAAACTAAATTAAGCTGTAAATAATGTTACAACTCACAACAGGTGTAACTCTGTGGGCCCAGAACTAACTGTATCAGAAGCCAGTTTCCAGACTGGAAATCTTCCAGATTTGGTAACAGCATTTTATTTCTACCTGTTGTACCATCAACCCACAGAAATACAACAGAACAACATTCTCCCTTGCTTCAAATAACTCACAATCGCCTAAATGTGTCATCTAAAATTTCTGCACGGTTATGGCAATATTTCCAGCTACATGATTACTTTTCCCTCTAAAATCCTCACATTTTTTGCTTTCACTCCAGCTTTTCATGTTTATACCCTCAGTAGCCCAGTCTTTTTAATATAAGTCAAATCTCAAAGAAACTGGTGCTCTGTTTCCTCATGTTATAAATATCAAGTTATTTTACTTTTTTCTTTTTGACCAACTTACAATTCTTTAGGCTCAAATATATATGGTCTCCATAAAAGTTAATGCACTTTATGCTTCCAGGTTGCTTAGATTTGTTAAGTCCCATTGCTAGTGGCCAGTTGGTTTTGATTATATGAGTAACTGAGAACTTTTTGATTTATACAGGCCATTCAGAGATTTGGTCAAGCCTAAGTGCCTCAATCCTCTCTACATTTATACAAATAACCCTCACTTACGGTGGTTTTTTTTTTTTTTTCCTTTTAACTGATGTCTGTTGGGGCTGGGGTCATTCTTTTGATGTAAGATCTCCAAATTACATTGCAGACTTCGGGAAGCTTTTCAGTAGGTAGTTACTTTCTCTTCAGCCAGTGTTCAAAGGCTGTTTTTCCTCTGATATGTGGGAGCTGTCTGATGCTAACTGTGCCAGGCATGATGTAGAATGGAAGAGCTGATTTTTCAAGAAGACAAAGAGACTTAGTTTTTAAAAGTAAATGCTAAGATTTTGATCTAGGTCTGATCCACATAACTGTTCAGATCTGTTGAATCTGAATAGTTCACATCCATGAGCTATTCATGCTTCATCATCTTTATGTGTTGAAGCATGCTCGTATCCTCTGTTGAACTTCTTTATGTCTGTCCTGTGTCAAACACCAAGATCCATTGATTTGTGGCTCCAGAAAAATGTGAAAGAAGAAGTATTTGCTGTCTATTCTCAAAGGCATGTTGTAAGTTTTATTTAATGGCATTTTTAAAGTGCTTTGAGAGCTATGGATTCTGCAACTAGGAACTTTTAATCCTTAACTGATGCAAGCATACTGACCCAATGGTTATGTGGAAGCCAATTGTTCTTATAATATAATCACGAGTCATTTTCTGACCTTGTGGAGGATGCAACTGATATCAGCCTTCCCCAGGATGACGGTCTGAGATAAGGGACTGCCTTAAAAATGAACTTTACTGCTGTGTTCTAGCTCCATACTTTAGTGCTGTTGAACTGTTCTAAGATGGAAGGGGGTGAGCTTGATTTGTTATGCCAAAGGCCATAGAGCGTATGTATTCCACTGAAAAAAATGCAAGGAATGTGATTGCTGCACATCAAAAGAGTATGCACTTATGAGTCAAATATATACCATCTGGAATATTGTTATTTAGTAAGGAAAGAATCTGGTTGGAACTGCACATGAGATTGTTAATTTTTGTGTTTTTTTTTTTTTTTAATGGGTACCACCCTTTATTTAAAAAAAAAAAAATCATCTGAAGTTTATTATTGATTTATTCTTTTGCAGCTCTAAAATCAGAAATGCCACGTGAAGTACTAAATACTCTATAAATTTCTGAATCATATACCAAGTGAGCTGTACTGGCTGG
>VXAL01016969.1:158953-174760 GCA_013399475.1 Chauna torquata
CTTGGCTCTGACCCATTTTTTCCTCTGCAGGCTTCCTCTTGGCTCGTTTAGATAACTTTTGTAATTCTTTCTCTTTTTAAAACAAAAAGAAGAGTCTCTCGGAAGTATTAATACGTTGCTTACCATTATTAGATATTCTTGCAGCACAGACCAGCATGACATTCCAGGCCCAATCAAATTAAAACTTCCATCTCTTCTTATACTGTGAGAGTTGCTGTAATACCAAAGTGGACTGAAACCTTTCTTGCTGTGGAGTCAGTTCTGTTTGTAAGTAGTACAAGGTGTTTTTTTTTCCTTTGTTTGGTTCAGGTTGTTTTTTTTTTTTTTTAATGCAGTGAATGGATTGGAGAAGAGTTTACTCCTGGACGTGGTCAAATCCTTAATAAAACAAACGAACAAAACTCACAACCCCCCAAACTGATGATTTTTTCAATAACTTTTTAAAAAATAGAATGAATTACTAACATATTCTAGGTATTTAGTGTAAGTTGTTGGTTTGCTTAGGCTGTGGCTGCAGTACCTGATGAAATAATGTATTATCCAGAAAATTATTTCAGCAGTCTCGAAGTGTAGAATCCGTATTTCAGCTGAATTGCATGCTTGGACATGAATTTGGCAAACGAGTATCAATAGAGGTATAAGGATTTACTCTGTAACCAGTGGCTGAAGGTCAGCTCACCAGAACTGATCCTTAAAAAGACTGGAATAATGTTGATGGGGAGATGGATGAAGTAAAACGACTTTTTGCTCCAGCATTATTCTTCCATAGTGTCTGTTCGACCTTGCATTAAGCCAGTAAAGCAGAATCATCCGGATTCCTTATAATTTCTGGATGAATAATAAATTGAGCCTACAGAAGTCATCCATTTTTTCTAACCATCCGTTCAGTTTTAAAAGTTACTTCGATATTCTGTTCTCTCTGAGCTTCATTTTGAGTTTTCAGTCACTTCTGAGGTTCAACCCCTAAACTCAGTAGTGGTTTATATTGCCTGAGACTGTAATGCTGCTAAATGACTCGATGTCCATTGCCCTGAAACAAAATGAAGACCCAAGCTTCCAGAACCGGGGGACGGGGCGGGGGGGGGGGATATCCTTCTAGAAAACTAAAAATCTCTGTAAGACAGAGGGTGATTGTTTCTTCTAAATTCTGTCTAGATAAATGGGAGTTTTCTTATGAGCAATTGAAAGAAGTCATTCCTCACTATTTAATGAAATTTTCTGAAACACCAGAAAATATATGGATAATGGTAGTCCAGTTGACATTGGATTTAATTGGGCTACAAATCCTTCCTATGAGTTTGCTCTCCAAAGGTTTTTGATACCTATTATAAATAAGGAAAAGTTCTATTCATGCATTAAAAATTGGTTAACAGAGAAAGAACAAAGAATAGGAAGGAATTATTTCTTTTTTTTTTTTTTTTAAAGCAGTCATGAGTAGGGGTGGTTGGGATCTGTGTTGGTCAGCACATGTAGATGTGATCAGAAAAGCATGTAAATAGTGGGTGTACCAAATTATTCACTATAGTCAGTTCTAAAGCTAACTGCAAAAGGTTGCAGAAGTCATGACACTGAACGACAAGTTGATGAAATACCAAAATGTAAGGTAGCCTACACCTAGAAAGGCCTACAAAACTACACCTAGTTTATTACTGGACTTTATATTCGTATTACTGAGAAAGAAGTCTTTGTGACTAGTTCTCTGAGAAGGTTGACGAGGCTTGGAGACGGTCAGAAAAGCTAACAGTGGTAGGAATTATAAAGGAAGGAGCTGAGAACAAGATAGAAAGCATGAAGTGATGCATCATTCTGGGCTGTCATGTCATCCCATTTCTAAAAAAAAAAAAATAGTGACAGTAGAAAAAGACAAAGTAATTGAAGTATTGAGTTCCTTTCATGTGAGAAGAGGCTGCTTATACAAGACTCAGGTTCGGCAAGAGCTGTCTAAGAAGGAATATGGTAGGTCTATAAAATCACAGATGGAAAGGTGACTACAAAGCGATTATTAATTTTTTCTTAGAATATGAGAAAGTGTAGATTCAAAAAGATATTGCATTAACTTGTGAAGTGAAGACATCTATAGCTAGTGTAAGCAGTTGCTTGGTTGCAACCTCTGACGCAGAAGGTCTTTAAGCCATTAAACGTGTTGATGCTTTACTAGGCAAAGCCTGGCAAAAAGACTGTTTTTGTCCCTGGATGTTTGGAGCTAGACATTGTTTGGAAATAGGATATTTAGCTCTGTCAGTTTTCGGTTGACACAGTGCAAAGATTTGTGTGTTTATAGTAAAAGACAGAAGAAACAGCTGTAAGAAATGGGTTGAGAAAGCCAAGATTTTTAGATATTACAAATGATTTCATATTTCCTAATTTTTTGCTTCTGAACGTAAAAAGATTCAGAGATTGAGTGGCCCACAATCTCTGAAAATCTGCTTCAAATGTATCTGAGGTTTAAGACCCAGAAATGAAGATACTTGAAGTTGCTTAGGGACACGGTTGTTTTATCAGGGGGTGGGGAGTAGACACACAACAACTTTGAAAGGAACAGAACATAATGCTTTCCTGAGGAACTGTAGATGTGCCACTTGCGAAGGGCCGTATGTTGCGTCTTTTACTTATATTGGTGAGTTGCTGGTCGCATGATTCACTTGAGGTGGATTAACCATGAGAGTTTTGTAGCAAATAAATAGCGCAGTGTAAGTTGCCAGAAAACAGTAGATCATACCAGTGCATAAAAGTAACCAATAAAACAGCATAGCAGAGAGAAATTAAAATTTAAGGTGATTTTAGATGTTTTGGATGGAAAACTATTTTGGATGGACAAATGGACAAGATAAGCCTGGCACTCAGTGATAATGGAAAATGCTATCTGGAAGAAAATCTACAGACATAAATTTTATAGCAACTGTGTAAATGAGATGACAAATATCTTCTAAGGAGTGAATCTGGTGATGAAGGAGAGAAAGACATGCACCAGTCTTACTCCTGTCTCTTGCAGGTTGCTTTTGTATATAAGATGCTTTAATGTTCCTGCTCGCTCTGTTCTGTTTTGCACTTGGTATGTTTTCTCATTGCTTTATGTGCACTGAGAGCGCACTCAATCCATAAGACAAGATCCACTTCAGTTTTCAACTTGAAATAGCTCTCTCTTGTTCCTGTATCTTCTGGATTGCTTCTTTTTTCTTTTTTTTTTTTTTTTCAGTTTTTGAAATGATACTTCATGGATGTTAGCCATCCAAATGCCATTGAACGTGAGTTGGACTTTCCTTTCCTCCTTGGGAGACTGCAGTTTGGCAATACGAGGCTGAGTTTCACAGTAGTTGATGCTTTGCTGAGTAGTCTTTGCTAAGCAGTGAAAAATGAAAAGTCCTGTGTAACCTAAATGAACTGATGATTCATAACAAGGTCACAAAGGGTGATGTGTAACAGAACTGTTGTAAATTTTAAAGTAGTTATTTTTAAATGATGGAGGGGAAAGATGACAGGGAACAACAGAAAAGAAAGAGAGCGGATATGGACCCTAAAAAACAAGGGGGAAAGTGAGAAGATGGGGAGGAGGAAAAAATGACAGAGGAATAAAGATAATGATAATGTATCCTGGCATAACAAGGAAGAAGCATTTTTACCTTATTTTCCTCCACCCTGCTTTTCATCCTTTCAGTTTTTTTCCTCTTTTCCTTTCCTTTTTTTTTTCCATTCAGTTCATGTTCATTATCTACAAAATCCATGCAACAAATGTGTTACTTCAAAACCCAACTCTGTAATATGCAAAGGCATCTTTGCAATGCTTACATACGTCTTTTTATAATTTAAAGTAACTTTTAAGATTGGTTTAAATTTAGCAAGAGAGGTGACTAGGGACAACATATACCAAAGATCACCAGATCACTTACACGGGGGCTGAACTCATGGCCTTTACTTTCAAAATACAGAAAGCTCCATCTTTTCAGGAGCTAAAGAAACAGCTTCATAGCTTGAACTGTTGGAAAGAGCTCATCTGCAGAAGGGGTAGATATATGCTCATGAGCCAGATAGTTTTTGATTCATGTGCATGCAGACCTAGACATCATAGTTTAAAAAAAAAAAAAAAAATTGCCTGCTAAGGATAATTCAAACTTTTCTATACATATTTGGTCATCTCTTTCGACAATGTAAAATGCAGTGTTACTTCTTGAATGCCTTTGGAATTTTGTACTGTCTTTCCAAATGAAAGATGTGATCATCGTGGGGGAGAGGGAAGGAATTATGCAAAAGCATCTACTCAGACTAGATAACAACAAAGACTTTTATCTCCATAAACTAATCGGATTTCAGCTAAGAATCTGAATAGAATGCAGTCAAAATAGTGCCAAAATTTGAGGATTTCTAACAAGGTCTAAGAAACTTTGTATAATGTAAATGTAAAATGGGATGTAAATAATGTTGGTTGTGATGCTTCACTACTGCTTTCCTCAATGACTGTCTTACCACTAGAAATGTTTTAGCCTGCATCAAAATTCACCAATAAAAATGTAGTTCTTCAACATATCTTTCTTTCCATCCTTTCCCTCCCCTGAAATGTAATGCTAGGTAAGAATAGTAATTGAATTACTTTCCTTACAGAACACTGTAATCTACAAGAAGTGGTGATTGTATTTACTAGGTTATGAGGTTAATATTTCCTTAGCACTGGTTGAAATGGTGTCTTAGTACACTTGCGAGGTTGAGGGCAATTCATGTTGAAGCCTGTGATGTATACAAATTCCAATACATTTTTTCTCTGTCTTAAGTGAAACAGAAGTGAAATAATTTGCATAGCATGACATAGCAGATTAGCATCAAGACATAGATAAAATCAGACGTAGTTTAATGACCTGCATAGTAGATTGCACTGCCTCAAGCTTAAACACCTGAAATAGAAATTTCAGAAACACCACTGAGATTTAAGAGAACAAATTTCTTATACCTTGTTCTTTCCTCATAATTTAAATATTCAAAATCAAGAACCATTTATTTATTTTTTTTAATTACCTAATCTGACTATGATTTCTCATTGACTGTAATGTGAGACTGGCAGCATATCTTTTCTCCTGTTGGTGCTCTTCCTGTTTTTATTCCAATTAGTTCATAAAAGTGGACTGCTTATGTATTTGTATAGTACCTTGCACAAAGGGGTCTCAAATCTGGATTGTGATACTACATAAGGAAGCAAAATTACAAAAAATGACCAATTTCCGAACAGCAGACACTTAGATACATCCAACTTTGTATAAACTTGTAAAAACAAAAAACAAAAAGAAAAAAAAAAAAACAAAAAACCAACCAACCAAAAAAAACCCCAAAACAAAAAAACCCACACTTTTAAAAAGACCAGTCCAGAATATTTTTAAGAGAGACATGAAAGCCAGTGTATTTTTAATGTATTAAAGTGTCTGAAGGTTTTGCTATGAAGTCAAACGGAGTTCTAACACTAGCTTCAGTGAAATCTAGGCTCAAATGAGGAGGCAGAGAGTTACCGTTCTGCTGTTGAGGAGTGCAGCTTTGGTAGTAGGAGAATGTAGCTATAAATGAAACTATATTTTAGACATGATCAGAAAACCATTGGGAGCAAAGGGCTAATGAACTATTAATAGTTACTGTAATGAAAAGTTAATCAATTATGTGCTGTTAAAAGCAACTGATTAGGCCTGTGAGGCACGTTAACTGTCTTTTTTAAAACCTTGATGTCACTTATGGATATGCTGCCAGTCATTAGTAACAAATACCACTCATGTATGTTTATAGAAGTCTTTTGTTTGTTAACATTTTATAAACCTCCATGGAAAATATGACTTATTAAGGGTTGTTACTTGTCCCTTATCTGGACTGATTTTAGGTAAATTTTGCTTTAAATTGAGAAGTCCAAGGGTAAGTCCTGGATTCTGCCTAAATTGCCAGGGCTGAAGAATTTGTGTTTTGTGACTGCAGGCAGAATTGACAAAGATTAAACTAAATCTAGATAACACTGTTATTAAAGACTTCAGTGGCATGTACTAACTGCTCATGGTTTGCTACCAGATGTGGAGCTGCAACACTGAAGTACAAAGATAGGAAATAGGGAAATAAATGATGCTATAGAAAAATGTTCATCACAGGCCAAGCAGGACAACTGACTTATGTGATGGAGCTGTATTCTGTCAATATTTTGCCTTTATAAAGCTTAAAATTGATCATTGACTGGTGTGGCTAGCAAACTTTCCTGTACTGCTAAAATATTTTTTCTTAAAGTGTAAGTGTATGCTCTTTTTCATATTCAAATGCCTCAAGTTATATTATCAAATTTCCAAAGGAGTTTTGTCATGTTAGCCTCCTTTAGCGTATCACTGGGGAAATATTTGTAATCTGGCCCAAATTTCAGTTGGTTTTCAGAGAGGCTTAGAAGACTGAGGAGGCAGTTTGCTTTTTGAACTTCATTGGCAGAGTTTACTGCAGCTTTCATTGGTGCTGCTTTTGTAAGTGTTCGAGTATCTGTAGTTCTTACTGTTTCTATGGAGTACCAACTGATGGAAAGGAAGAGACCGTTCTGTGTTTTGGCAGGACAGTTGCCTGCCTTCTCTCTTGTATGCTGGGTCTTGCTTATAATTTGCTTAAAAATGGCAACCCCAAACCCTAAGGCACGTCATTCTACTTTTACTTCTGTTAAGATATTGAAAGGTACATTCAGGATATTGCAGGGTTTGAAAGCTTGCATTTGTGTGCTTCAGAGCAGTAAGTCCTGGAAGCTGCTGTGCTTTCTGCACTCATACAGGATAACCCTAGTGTAGTATCAGTTGTGGGGTGTGACTAATGAAGCAGAAGAGATTTATGTTTACTGCATATGTAAAATTACAGTACGATCCACAGCATTTGTTACTTCATGCTTTTGCTGGATAGTAACTATTTAAAATAGTTTCTAGTATGTTAACAGCAGCCTCATTGTTCCTAGACAGGTCATGCTAATGTTAAATTTCTGTCTTGAGACTATATATATATATTAAAAAAAAAAACCTCATAAAAGTCAGCTTTTTGCTACAGAAGTCCTTATCTAATAGGAATGGAAAAAAATCATCTACTGTATATCTTCCCTCCCATCAGCATGATTTCATATTGAGAGGGATTTGCTTTTTTTCCTGTATTTCCAAAAGCGTATGTAAGATGTGAGGTGAAGAAGAGGGGAAAGCAGCATGAATATGCTGAACTAAATTATGGGTTATTGATACTGTCCCTGATACTGAAGCTAATTCTGGACAGGATGTGCTCTGATATCACATTCTTGTGGAATACATTGTGAGGCGGTGGATGGATGCTGAGGCTTGCTGGTGTGGATGCAAGCAACAATCAGCTGTTAATAATATACCCCCCCCCCCCCCCGAGGTGTGGGGGGGAACAGACACAAACGGGATAAAAGGCAAACCTTTTCTACTAGTGGGTGGTCGCCGGGTATCCGGAGCTATGGAAGCAATAGCTCAGATGAGCCAAAGGAATTTCTCCGGTTTCACCCCCTCCAGGCAAATGGATGACTTTCTGTGCGAGCGTTTATCTTGATGATACCGGCTGCTCTCTCCAGGCAAGCAGCGGAGCGTTCACCTAGCAGCAAGCGGGAGCTGTCTGCTGCTTCCTATCTAGGCTAGGAATTCTTTGCAGCCAGCTACAGAAATAGCACGGAGGCAGCCGTCCCCGCCCTCCCTCCGTAGTTTGCAGCACGGCGGAGGGGCCCCAACGCCCGTGTGCGTGTGTGCCCGTGTGCGCGCCAGGAGCAGGTGGGCCCCGCCGTAACCCCGCCCCGCGCGGGTCCCCGTCGGCCATACGGCGATGGCAGCGACCGCCGCGCCAGAGCAGGCTCCTTATTGGAGGAGGGGGCTGTCAATCCTTGCCGAGCAAGCCCCCCTCTCCGGCAAGCTGCTTCCCAGGTCTGATTCTGGAGCTGTGGCCGGTTGCAGTGGGTAGCGGCGGTGGAGGAAACAAAGTTTGCAACACTTGGGCACTTGGCTGCTCGCGTCCTTGATGCCCGTGGCAGGAATCGGTGCCTAAAGGCAGCGGGCAGCCGGCCGGTTGGCACGCCTTGCTGGTCTGCCGTCGGTACTGCTATCGCAAAGTTTCAGCTATTTTAATGTACTAAAATCCAGGATTCTAATTATCAACCCTCCCCACCCCCACCTCTCCTTCTAGGTAGGCGACAAATATTTTTATTCTGTGGATTAGAGAACTTTTTGCATGGAAATTTACTGACTTCTGAGTGATCTCCGTTTCGGGGAAAGGGGGGAAAGGATTTATTTTCATCGCAGCTTATTTTTGTTTTCTGGATCACAGGATTTTTGGAGCTATATGGAGGGATCTCAGGATGGTGTGCACCAGGAAAACCAAAACTTTAGTGTCCACTTGCGTGATTTTGAGTGGAATGACTAACATCATCTGCCTGCTGTACGTGGGCTGGGTCACCAACTACATTGCCAGTGTTTATGTGAAAGTGCAGGAGCCGATCTCAGAAAAAAAGTTAGAGGAAGACAAAGGGGACACTTTAAGGATTATAGAAAGGCTGGACCATTTGGAAAATGTCATCAAGCAGCACATACAAGGTACTACCTTACCCCCCGCTTGCTTTTCCCCCTCACCCCACCCCGCTGCTTTCCATGTGCCAGTCCTCCATCCCCTTCCGCCGTGTTTGGGGTGTGTGTGTGGGGGTCTGTGTGTGTGTGTGGGGGGGTGGATGTGTGACATTCGTGTCGCGATCGGAGGAGAGCCATTCCTCAGCCCGGAAGCGCCCGGGGCTGCGCGGAGGCTGCGGTGCGTGTGGAAGTCCCCGTCGGTCCCCTCCCGAAGCCTGGCGATCGGAGCGGCGGAGGNAAGTCGCCTCAGCCCCGCGGAGAGTGGGCCGTGGGCGCCGGGGAAGCTGCGCCCGGCGGAGCGGCTGCGGCGAGGGAGGGCGCCGGGCAGCGGCGGCAGCCCCGCCAGGCTGGGCTCGGCTCGGTGCTGTAGTGAACCTGACCTCAGCCCCGAGCGCGCCTCTGTCTCGCTGAAGTAGGGACTCCGCGGGGAGGGCTCGGCGCGAAGGGCCGGGGAGCCTCCTTGCATCTTGCTGTTATCGTCCTTGTTTCGTATTTGTTATGTTTCTTTTCCAAAATGGGTTGCTGTGAGGGGAATTCTTGTTCTCCTCCCCCTGTAAGCCTGACTCTGCTAATCTGTGTGGAGAGTCTGCGTGTGTCCGGGTGTGCTCCAGGTTTTCCCTTAGTGCTGCTATAGTGCCGGGAGCCGCTTGGGATTTTAACTGGGACAGTCTCTCATTTGTGTAATACCTTCTTAATTTGATCTCCTCTTAATGGGAGCTCTGGGAGAAGGGTTGAAGCGGGCAAGCAGTGGAGGAGAATATGATTATTTCTAGGGAGTTTAGGATTTTACATGACTTTGCTTTGCTGGGTGATCTTTAACTAGCATCTTTCTTTATATTTTCATCATTTACATGGTGTCATACAGTCACTCCCTCTGTCTGCGAGGTGGGTTGGATAATAAGGAGGATGGGGGGTAAATGAGAGCTCTAGACGGACCATCTTTTTTTACTGCTGCATAAGCTCTACTGAAGGTTCAAATCCCAGTTCTAGTTTCTCCTAAACCTGCAAAGACAGAGCAAACCATCTGGTAAAGGATATCTATCACCGGTACACAAAAGCTCACCTCCTTCTGGGCACCTTTGGCCAACTGGTCTTCTGGGAGTCTGAAGAAGGGTGGAGTGGGCAGGGTGGCCAATCCCATATGAATTGGGCTTCACCTCCTTAGCAATACTAACAGATTTGCAGCACTATTAAAGCCCAGCTACTTGGCTGTGACTTGTATTAATACATTTCTTAAAACATGACACATCGCTGTTCAGTTTGCATGTACCTTCATTTCTCAGATAGTGTCATCTTGGGTAAATTAGTATTTTTTTTTTTTTCTTTTGGAGGATGACTTATAGCAGCTCCTGCAAGTTTTAACTTCTCTCATGCAGTCCTTAAGTTTCTTCCTGATTCCTAAAGTGGACTTTGAAAAGAAAATATATCTTTTTCTGTGTGCCAGTGGAGTGCACTGTGGATGCATGTATGAAGGCAGCAGTTTTTCAAAAGATGCTGTTAAGAGTTAGATACAGGAGATTCATTGACTTTCCATATAGGGTTAGAGCATAACTCACTTTTGTTGGTGTGAAGCTCTGATAGTCGTATTTCTTTTCAGGGAAAATAATAGTGTCCATATAAGCTTGTTACTTCGTACAGTGATTCCTGTTAGAGTCATAGAGAAAGGGATGGATTAGCATGGATAGGAGCATAAACTTAATTTCTGAATTTTTGTGACTATGCAGAAACCAAACCAGAAAATATTTTCCTTAAATAATGTTTGTATGAAAGTTGAAGAGAATCTTCTAAAAATAATTAAGCAAACAGTTCATTTAGGGGAAAAAAAGGAAAGTTTACAAAGTTCTTATACCTTGTTGAAACCACTATTAAAAATAAATAAATAAAATAAAAATCATGGATTGTTATCCCTAAATGGATTTTCTGTGCTTGTACTTTCCAAATCATAGTAACTGAGGTTCACAAGGAACTTGTGTGGCAGAGATTGCAGAGTAAGATGTTATTTTAATCAGGTTTTGCTTTAATACTATGAGATGCTATGACTTTTGGGTCGTGTTGCAAAACTCACAGAAGTCATTGGAAGGAATACTCCAAGCTTGACTGGGTTAACTTCAAGCTTATCAGTTTGAAGGTCAGCTTTAAGGAATTATAAGTTTGTATAATGGTAATTCAATATATGAATATACATTACCATATATTGAATAAACCAGCTGCCATAATGGTTCTGGACTAGATAATAACTATCTGTAGCGTGCTATAAAGCTTTTGCTTGAACTGCTTCTTTTTTTATGTTGGAGAAAGGTGTCAGTAGCTCAGATGTTCTGAAGTGCTGAACAGGCTCGAAATTAGCAAGGGTAATAGCATTCCACAGGATATCCAGCAAATACCAGAAAGCTCTAACTGCAGCATTTTACACATGGGGTTGCTCTAATATTTCATTTTAATTTGTTTTCTGATTGAATTGTTTAATTAGGTACCATCCGGGAATTCCTTTAGCGTATAAATTACAATCTTGCAATATTGTATCAAGTGTCATAGAAATGAGAAGGAATAAGAGATGCCTTCATAGAAAACACTTTAAAGTATATATTTTTAAAAAGACATTTTCGAGGCAAGAAAAGGATTAGACTGAAAAGAGATTTCCAGATAAAAGAAGTTCTGAGAGAATGAAAGTATGCATGCCTTGTTTTCAGAAGGAACAGTATGGAAAAGGAAATACTGGTTACTGGTATTGGCCAAGAATCGAAAAGTTTGAATGCACAATTACATACCTGCCATATTGCACATCTTATACCCCTGTGTATCCCCGCTTCTGCACATGCTGAAGGATAATCATTTCTCTGCACTTTTTATGGGTGCTAGAAATGAAATAAGAGCATGCTCTGCCTTTATGGTAGTTCTCCACTTCTTTCCTCCTCATATATTAATTTGTTGTGTAGCCTATGGGCATGCTATGCAGGTGTCATGCATCTGTATACTGACTTCCATGTTGGGCAGGATTGGCAGCATTACAATCAAGATAGGCTGTATGAATCATAGACAGAAGTATTTTGTAGAGTGGAAGCATGCATGATACTGGAACTTGAGCTTAAACCTGCCAATCATGGCTTGGCTTGTGGTCCACCCGTTTACAAGATAGTTTTGTTCAAATTGCTTTACCTTTTTATCCTTACCATTTTCCAATGATGATGACCTGCATACTTTTCCATGGCAGTCTGTTATATTGATTGTGTTGTTAATTTTGTCTGAATGCTACCCAGATAGTACTTAAAATATTTTTTTTTCCCCATAGCTTTAGTAGGAGGCATACATTTTATGCTAGCAGGCAAGCAACTGCGAGAAACTTTGTTTCCAGTCCCTTTCAAGTTTGCAAACAAGACAGTGTGGTTTTTGAGATGAATTGTGTATGTGTGTGAAGGAAAATGAGGAAGAGACCAGATGGATAGTTTTGTGCAAAATGCAGGTTTTTTTGTGTCTAATAAAGGAGTGTGGTAAATGTATCAGCTATTACTCCTGAGTTTTATTACCGGAAAGAATGCTATAAAAACTAAAGTTAATGAATATTGTGTTAAATGAAATGTCTGTCGTTCCAGCCTAAGGTTTGAAATCAGTTTTTC
Organism: Chauna torquata; assembly: GCA_013399475.1. Classification (NCBI taxonomy): domain Eukaryota; kingdom Metazoa; phylum Chordata; class Aves; order Anseriformes; family Anhimidae; genus Chauna; species Chauna torquata. The sequence goes on from VXAL01016969.1 coordinate 171,165, forward strand.
TTAATTTTATTTGAAAATAGTATGTTCTGTCAAGTTCACAAAGAACATACTGGTTCAAAAAACTTCAAAAGTTCATTTTATTAAAATCAATATAAGTGCTTCAGACAGATCAGAACACATCATTCATCTTAATAATACATCATGTATTGGCTCTGTCACTAAAGAACTCCCTTAAGTTGTGTTTCTGGTTGGAAGATTATGTGAGCAAGCAGGATGCTCTTGATCAGGTACTTACTCTGTAACAGTGACAAGAGGCACAACACTATCAATAAGGTAGCATTTTATTGTTTTCTGCAGCCTAGCTTTAGGCTGTCATAGATGATGAGTTTTTCTTGGAAAGCTGTGCTATGGTTAAGCAGGTATCTGTTAGAACATGTCATGCATGCTCTCCTGTTTATTATGCAGTGTCATTTTATATTTTTCAGGTTTCTAGTTTTAATCAGAAGATGTTTGCAGTCCAACATTATTTTAAAAAATTCTGGACTATGAAATCTGTGAACTTACTTTTTTGCCACCCAAGAGGAACCTTAAAAGAATTAATTAATTACATACAATTAATATGTGGAGTAGATCTAAGTTAAAGTTGCAAATACACAATTTATTTCTGGAGCAGTTGAATTCTTATTTATGACCAATAGATGGTTACTAAGACATCTGTTTTATACTAGGAATTTTATCCCTCATCTTTGCAATGCTGCAGCATCTGTTGTCATAAATAAATGGGATGTCAAGCACTGTGTGGACTTATTTGGGAAATTTTGTGAGAGGAGATACGTGTTATCTCTCAATCTGCTGCATAGAATGATTTGCTCTGTGAATTTATTTCAGCTATTGTTAGCTTTCCCCTAGTTAGATATCTAATCACCCTTTTGTGGTAAGTTGGGGAGGGAGAGATCTCCAGTGTGAGACTCATTGCCTGTGTCTTGGACAGGTGTTAGGGTGGAATGAATTCCTTTTAGAAATTGCATATTTTGAATTTGGGAACTAAGTCAACTCAGATTCTTAATTTTAGCCATCTAAAGGTTTGGGTAAGTAAATCCTATATTTGATATCTACCTTTATTTATTTATTGACCTCAAACACGAGGAAAGAATGTAGTGCATAAGCATGTGCTTAGTGATAGTTGTCCTTTGCAGCCTGGCTAGCTACATGGATTCAATAGAGTCAGGCTTGTTTGGATTTACCAGACTCCACTATGTCTCTTACTCTTGTGGTAGTTTCGTTTTGGGAACAGATAATGTAAAATCCCCCCAGCTTATTTTCCTCAAGCACAAAAGCAATTAGGCATATTTGTCACTCACTGTGGTGTATTTATTCTGAGTAGACAGTAGTCCTGGGAATACAGCTTTTGCTCCTCTACAGAGGACCCTATATTCCTGGTATATATACAAGCAAAGAGACTTACTGTCCCAATGTAACTAATTGCAAGAGAAGGAACTACTTGGATATGTACGACATGCAGGATTAATCCCCTTTTTTTTTTTTTCTTTAGGCTGTGACTTCTTAAGTCATTCTAGATTGCTGTGTGTCAGTGCAGATTAATTTGAATTTAACTTTCATGTTCTTCGATGTTTAGGAATGGGTGTACTAAAGAAAACTTTAACATAGTGTTTTCAGCTAGAAGTCTGACTCAAAGTGCTATAAATTTTTGAGCATTGCTGGAGGTTCAGGTAGTTCAAGGACCATCTACTGAACACTTAATGATGTTTGTTATATTGACTGCAGCTTGATAGTTTGTTATTACTGTTATTGAAGCGAACTTTTTTTGTGCTCTTAATATAATTAGAAGGCAACTAAAGATATTCTTTCTTGGTGATTCTTGTAGCAAGGATTTATTTTGCCATGGTTAGGACACAGTAGCCAAAACTGAGGAGTTCTAGTCTGGCTTTATTAAAGTAGCTGTTTTATTACTGGAGGTTGATTCCTTTCATGATTAAAGTTGTTTATTTTTTAGAATTCTATATTTTTTTTCCTTCTGATGATGTCATCTAGATTGCTGTGTGATTATACAATGTGAATGTTGTACCAGTTACTTTTTTTTTTTTTTTTTTGTGATTGTGCATGTTGAGCAAGAAAAATTTTATTTGGCTACAAAGTGAGAGTGAATTGTAGCTTTGTAGTTGGGAAGGGAATTGACCTGGATTCTGTTTCCTTCAATGTCAGCAATTTCTGTGGTTCCCATGAAAGTCTTCAACAAAAGGTTAAAAAATGCATTGAGAATTGAGGTTGGAAACTGTGATTTCTATGCCCTCCAAGAGTTTTCTTATTTCTAAGCTGGACAATTTTGCCTTTTCTGTCTGAAAAAGTTCATTTTTTTTAGCTGTTCTCTCTGGATAATCACACAGCTTCAGTGGAAAGAGTGGATTGTGTACTACAGTCTTTGAGCAGATGAGTTATGGGCTGTGCAGAGATGGTGATGGCTATTCTGCTTGAGGTTCTGGACTCGGCTCAGTGTTCCATTTATGCTGGGTAGGTATCACTTTGGAAAATGTTGTTCAAGTTGACACTGCTTCAGGAGAAGCCTGCAGCAGTGCTGGGATTCAAACTGAGCTCTTCTGAGTTTCTGCTAGACTCTTACTCCCTTTTTAGTACTAATGAGTGATTTTATCTATATAACCAAACTATAAGATAAACACGTATAAAAAGGAATGTAAAGCAAAACCTACACGTAGCTGTTGGGAATTGTGCATTGTGTGTGAGATGAGCTTGGCCCCGGTATCACGTTCTCTCATGGCAATGCCTGGATTAGCAGTCCAATGTAATAACCATTCTTCCACTTGGACATACTGTGGCCTGGGGTTGATTGTGATCTGCCAAGTATCTGTTCTTGCATGCAAGGACATGCAAAGAGAGTGGAGGGAGGTGTGACTGCTATCAAGGCCTAAAACTCAAAAGAGCCTTTGCTTAAAGGAGCTTGGTGCTGAGGCAGCCATACGGTGTGATGCATTTGTTCTTGTTCACCGGCTCAGAAAAAGATGGCTATAGCTGTACACCAGGCGTGCTCTCTGTGCTTCTGAAACAAATGCAAGACAGTTGTTGTGTATTGAGTTTAAGGCTATGTTCTGAGCGGTGGCTTCTCCATGCTAATGCTATTTATTCTTTGCATTTAAGGAACAGGCCAAAACTCTAGAATCACATTGTGTATTGTTTGTGTGGCTGATAGTTCTTTTTTTTTTTTCTTTTTTCTGTTACATGAGCTGAATACTTATGAAAGAGTCTTGTTCTCTGCATCCAGTAGTACAGGATCTGAACCTGCAAGTGCATGTGTGCAACGTATGAGCGTTTCCATTAAATTGTAAACAGAGGCTAAAAATACTTGTTTATCACTGAGCCTGGCATGGGCTATGTGGTTTCTTCAACATCTCTAAGGCCAAAAGGATGAAGTCGTTGCCTACCTATCTAACATTGCTCGCTTGCCTGTGACAGACCACAGAAGAAGGTGAATTTAGTTCCGTGTTCAACAGAAAGGTCTTCTCATCAACATTACACCGTGAAAGCATACATAAGCTGCGGTATGATGGGATAAGATAATATTATCAATCTCAATGTTAGAGACAGGATACATAAAGAAAATGGGGATTTTCAGAAGTGAATGT
>VXAL01016976.1:0-31617 GCA_013399475.1 Chauna torquata
AAAATGGAGCCCTGGGGAACTCTTCTAATGATTGGCTGCCAGCCAAGATTTCACCAGGTTGCTGTGAAATGGAGGAGAGGGAGAACCCACAAAAGGCACTGGAAACACCTCTTTGGTCCCCAGCAGGCATAAAGGCACAAAGAAATCCGAGCAGTTGCTTCAGGCACAGCAGGAAGCAAGCCCATGCTGAGGGACCCTGGGGGTGAAGTTCTTGTGTGTAAGAACACTATGGCAAACGCAGACTGACACATGGCGCAAGGCACCTGCATCACACTGTGCTCTGCCTCACTCCGCTGGGCTGGGTGCCAAAAGCAATTCTTTGCACAGACACCACCTGATGTGGCCTTGGGAGGAATCAGGGACAAGGGTTTGCTTGCAGGGAGGGAAAGTGGCAAGGCCAGTGGGTACTGCCTCTCGCTAAAGACAAGCAGGTATCGAGCAGTGCCATACCACTTGCTGTCAGGTCAGCCAGGCTGGTCTGCCTGCCTGTTGCTGGCTCTGCAGGTGACAGGGGAAAGCAGGAGAGCCAGAAGGAGAGGCAGCTCCAGGGCTGAGCTAGCTCCTTATTAACACTTTCCCCAGCCAGATGGAGGGTGAGCGCTGACCCTCAGTACTCAATGCTTTCCCCTGCCTCTCAGACAGACCCTATGCCATGGGCCGTTCCTCTGATTCAACACCTACACCAAGACCCTGCTCCTGTAATAACCTGACAGGAGCCATCTGGTATGTGTCCTCCAGGCCAGAATAAAAGGAGGTCAGCAAGTCACCCTTTGTCCTAGGAAGACCCACAGATCAACCCTGCTTAATGCATCACGGGGTTAGAAGGCATCTGCCACCAACTCCTCCAGGTGCAGTCCCAGCCTCCAGCCGCCTCTGGGCAGTATGTTCATGGGCTTAACACAAGCAGCAGTTACAGTCAGACATAAGTGACTTGAAAATACACTGCTTACACATACCTTGGAAGCTCTGAGTGGTGGACAGGTAAAGGACAGCACCATTTGTGTCCCTAACTATTCAGATGCTATGACAGGGAGAGGGGAACCCCGTGAGACTGATTTGAGATGGGTTGAAAACTGGCTGAATGGCCATGCCTAGAGGGTGGTGGTCAGTGGCACAAACCCTAGCTGGAGGCCAATAACTAGCAGAGTACCCCAGGGGTCAGTACTGCGTCCAATCCTGTTTGGCATCTTCATTAATGATCTGGATGATGGGGTAGAGTGCACTCTCAGTAAATTCACAGATGACACCAAAGTGGGAGGAGTGGTGGTTACACCAGAGGGCCGTGCTGCCATCCAGAGGGACCTGGTCAGGCTGGAGAAATGGATGACAGGAACCTCACGCGGTTCAGCAAGGAGAAGTGCAAAGTCCTGCCCCTGAGGAGGAACAAGCCCACGCCCCAGGACATGCTGGGGCACCCAGCTGGAAAGCAGCCTGGCAGAGAAGGCCCTGGGGGTCCTGGTGGGCACCAAGCTGACCATGAGCCAGCAATGTGCCCCTGGGCAAAGAAGGCTGATGGCGTCCTGGGCTGCATTAGGCAAAGTACTGCCAGCAGGTTAAAGGAGGTGATCCTTCCCCTCTGCTGAGTGTTGGTGAGGCCACACCTGGAGTGCTGGGGCCAGTTCTGGGTCCTCCAGTACAAGAGAAACATGGATCCACTGGAGAGAGTTCAACTAAGGACTACAAAGATGCTGAAGGGACAGCATCTTCAGAGAGGCAGAGAAGGCAATCACACTGCTCTTAGAAATGAGATGGGCAGAAAGAAGGAGTGGGTCAGCAGCAACTGAGAAAGTAGCAGAAGCTTTTGGGGAAGGTAGTTTCCTCTCCAGAAGGGATAGTGGCATCCCAGATAACTAAATCCCTTAGAAAGGGTTGGGAAACCCTAATTCATAGAGAGCTGATTATATTCCCTCTTCCTGGAAAGAATTTTTTCTGGCTCTGTGCAGTGGTATTCTTGGTGTTTTCTTCCTCTGGTGATCCCACTCTCCTGTGTCCCCCACCCTGTACTGATGAGCTCTCAGCACTCCTTGCAGTGGTGGGACAGAGCAGAGAACATGGAAGAGAAAATTGTAAACTGCAGCTGGACTCCTTTGGCAATATTTCTGGGATTTCCCTGCTTATCACTGCCCAGCAACACTTCCTTCATGCCCAATGTCTGCCTGGCAAACCCTGGGACAAGGGCACCCTCTGGAGACAAGGAGAAATGTAAGCATGAAACTCCACAGCTCTCAAATCACTTCTTGTTACCTTGCGTTTGCATTTTAAGAGCATTTCATGATGGTGAGGAGTGCTAGCTTGCTTGCCCAGAAAGAATACCCCTCTGGAGAGGGCTAGCTTGCTGCACCACATCTCTGCTACCATGGGACAAGGTGGCTGGGCCTCTCCAGAAACAGCAGAGGAGACTTTAGGGCACATGGCAGCACTAGAGTTTGTTGAAAAAGCAGGGTATCACTCGACAAGTCACACTGCTTAGGGATAACAAGAGGACATGTCACAAAAGGGACTTTTCTGCATCTAGCTAAGGAGATTCATTGCGAGGATGGAATACCCAAGGGTATCTTCCTTATGGTTGTGGAGGGTGAACATGCTGATGGAAACACAATTGAAGGTAAGACCTGCTGCCTCTCTGCTGCCTTTTGCCATATCTGCAGTGCATGGCTTGTACACACTCAGGGGATTCTGGTGGGAAGGGCATTAGCAGGGAGTTGCTTTAATCATATGTCTCCAAATTTATCTTAAGACAAGAGAGTTAGCCAAAAAATACATTTCTAAATGCAACAAGAAATTCCCAAGTTTGACAGCTGAGAACATTTTATTTAATTTATTATCTCCTACACTGAGTATAGCCTTCATTCTGAGTTAGCAGCTGCCTCCTCTTGCCTATCATACACCTTGTGACTCACTGCAAAGGGGCTTGAAAGGGGGTGAGAAATACCACTTTAAAAGGTAGATTTGAGGATCTGTAAAACTGTAGTGCAAAAAAATACACATGAGCATAATAAGATAATAGAAGGCTTATTTTCACTGAGTTTTATTTGTTTGCCAACCTTTCTTCGTTTATGAGGAAGACAGCTTCTATCTCACTGAGCCAAAGACACCCTAAAATTCACGTGATGTTGTAGGCACTTATAGCACATTCATACCACAGTGGCTGGATGCTAAAATGGATAGTATCTGCTTCTTCCCTCAAAGAAGGGAACATATTGATCCTTTCAAGAAAAATGTAAGCCATGATTTGTGTGGGAAACACTGCTTTGCAGTGGTGGGTTGATGGTCTAAATGATAGAATCAGTGCATCCGCGAGCTTGACTCTGGTAAAGGTGATATATCCTGCTTGAAGAATTCTGTGTTTTCTGAGCTGTAATGTTGTGCCCTCACTCTGCTCTTTCCTGCAGGTTCAGATTTAAGGCCCTCCTTCACAAACGAGGCCTCTCATGCACATTCTTAAAATCCCTAAAGACTTGAAATACCTCATGTACATCATCCTTCCTGGGAAGTGTTAGCTGTACATGACCAGTGTTAATTCTGTTCACTCTTGTCTTGAGGGTTTCCAGGTCACATCCTTCTGCCAAGGGAACATTAGGACACAAACGGATTCATCCTGCTTCCCCTTTCTGCAGGTCAGTCACTGTGGAAGTCATTCTGTGGTGAGCAGCGGGAGCCGGGAGCGCAGCAGTGCCTGCCTGCAGACCACCACACCATTTGATGCAGCAGGAAAATCCCCTGCCTGTAGGGAGCAGCCCAGCGGATGTGAGAGGGACAGACTACAGGAGCCCAGAGGTCTTTCCACCAGATGTCTTTCCACCTGGAAATTTTATGGCACTTTGAAATCTCCTTTCAGTTCTAAGATTGTGAAGACAGGTTTGTGCCTTCCCTCTGTGCTGTGATCTCGTGGATGTTCCTGTGGCACTGCTACAGGAGGTGAATTCCCTGCAGCACGTAGGGGTGCAAGTGGCCAATGGACAACAACACTTAAAACTTCCTTCTCCACTCCGTTAGCTACCCTTGTTCCTAACTTGCCTTGCCCCATATGATCAGATGTGGCTGCAGAGAGGGCAGTGAAGCTCCCCAGGGGTTGCCCTTGCAAAAGTGTCATCTTCAGGGGCTTTTGCTGTTCTGCACATCACTGTAAAAAAGTCACTCGAGTTGATGGGGGCTCCTGAGTAATGCTAAAAAGTCAGATCAGTATCATAGTAATCCTGGACAGGCTGAAGCAGTGTTTTCATTTACTGTTTATCTGTTCAGTGAGGCTCAGTGTATTCGGTTTACGTTGTAAAGGTTTGGTAGCAGGGGGGCCACAGGGGTGGCTTCTGTGAGAAGATTCCAGAAGCTGCCCCATGTCAGATCAGAGCCAGCTCCAGCCGACTCCAAAAGGGCCCCGCCACTGGTCAGACCTGAGCCGTGAGTGATGTTGCTTGTGTCTCTCTGAGAGCAGATTTAAGAAAGGGGAAAAACTGCTGCGCAACAGCAGCTGGGAGAGAGAGGAGTGAGGAACAGCCCTGCAGACACCAAGGGCAGTGAAGAAGGAGGGCAGGAGGTGCTCCAGGCGCCAGAGCAGAAGTTCCCCTGTGGCCTGTGGTGAGGACCATGATGGAGCAGGCTGTCCCCCTGCAGCCCGTGGGGTACCACATGGAGGAGATTTCCATGCTGCAGCCTGTGGAGAGCCCCCCAGGGGCAGATTCTGGGCCGGACCTGTAGCCCATGGAGAGGAGCCCACGCAGGAGCAGGTGATCCGGTGGGAGCTGCCACCTGTGGGGGACCCATGCTGGAGCAGTTTGCTCCTGAAGGATGGACCCCGTGGTACGGACCCATATTGGAGCAGCTCTTGAAGAGCTGCAGCCTGTGGGAAGCCCACGCAGGACCCGTTCGGGAAGGACGGCATCCCGTGGGAGGGACCCCACGCTGAAGCAGGGGAACAGAGATTGACCACGAAGGAGCGGCAGAGACGAAGCGATATGGGCTGAGCGCAGCCCCCATTCCCCGTTCCCCTGTGCCGCTCAGGGGGAGGAGGTAGAAGAGGGTGGATAGGGGGAAGGTGTTTTTAGTTTGTTTTTAGTTTCTCACTGCTCTAGTCTGCTAGTGATAGCAATAAATTATATTAATCTCCCTATGCTGAGTCTGTTTTGCCCGTGATGGTAATTAGTGAGTAACCTTCTTGTCCTTATCTCAGCCCTTGAGCCCTTTTCCATCATATTTTCTCCCCGTGTTCCTTTGAGGAGCAAGAGTGAGCGAGCAGTTGTGGTGGAGTTCTGCTGCCCAGCCGGGTAAAACCACCACGCTCAGAGCAGCAGCATGTGCAATACAGAGTTCAACAGGGCTGCTATGAGTACCAGAAGTTATACTTCAGATGGGAAATTAGTTCCTCAGGAATATTTTTAGTTCAATAAATGACAATTTTTTAAAAGAAATAAGTTAAAAATGATAAGCAGTGTGAGGACGGCAGAGCCAAGGTTCAACAATAACACCAAAGACTGTGGCCCTTTTTATTGGTCCATGTTGTAACTCCAAACCATGTTTGAGACTGTCTATTGCTGCTGAGAACACTAACTTAATGTACCTGGTACCATGTGATCTGTTGTAGCAAAGCATTTTCCCCCAGTGTGTTGTATATATCCACAGCAGCAGTAAAGTTTTCCACTGCTGAGTTCCCTGAATTTACAGTGGGTGCACCCAGGATTTATGGCTTTCATTCAAATTCATTGGTAACAACACATTTGCCTTTCCAAATTGCAGACAAACAAAGCGGCTCATTAAAAACAGCTCACTTAAGCTTGCGTTATCTTATTGGAGTGGACCCAAAAGCAGGGCACGCTTAGCTGATGTCTGTGGTGAACTGTAACTCACACTCCCAGTGTCACCTGCGCCCAGCCACCAGGTCACCGAATGCCTGTACGGCTCAGGACAAAAGCCAACCTGATGAAGAATCACAATGTCAGAAAAATGTCATTGTAAAATCAGCGTTGTGCTTAGGAAGCTGAAGGGTCTTTATCCAAATCTAAGTATCTTCCCTCATGTGTTTCAAGTACGACTTTTGTACCTGTATGGCAGTAATTGAAGACCAAGCGTGAGCGTTGTTTTCTAGTAATGACTTGCTAGTAGGCAAGCACACAGTCACCTTCCAGCAGTCTTGGTCCTTTGAACTAAAGCCATCATTGGCACCTGACTGTTCCTTTCTGCCCCTTCCCACACAGAGGCACAGGTCAGTCCCCTGGCTTTCTGTAACTGCAGAGATATTTACCTTATTTGTGACTTTTTTCCTGTTGCTGCAGCATCCACTTGTTTTTAGAAGAGCTCATCTTGCAGCAAATGATGAGGCAGCCCTGTTTCCTCCAGGCTGGCTGCCTGTTCTTCAGTGCCTATACTTCATAACCGTGACCAGATAACTTGCTTTATTATACTTGGAAAACATTAGTTTACTTGTTTTCTTTATATTCTTATGAAGAACCTGATTTTTACCTTGGATACTGCTTTAAGAATCATGATCTTAGCCAAATAACTAATTATGAATTTACCAAAATACACATAAGTATTTGATGGTTCTATTGCTTAAGCTTAGACATAGCAAGCCTCTTGGGAACAGGAGTGTTTTCCCCAGGATGATGCAGCTCCTGGGCGGGCACCATGGCAGTGCGGGTGCAGAGCTGTTCTTCCCGCACAGCCCAGAGCGTGGACCTGCGCCCCTCCGCTGGCTGGCACCGCCACACCTCCTCCCACCGCCTGTCCAGGATTGAGGCAGGGTCTCCGCTGGTGCAGCTGCTGGCCTTCAGCTCATGGGCAGATGTGGGAGGAGGCTAGCGGCATCACCGTGCAGCTGACGTCTGCTGGGAACAGTCCTGGTCTCACTGATCTGATTTGTCTGCTTGTATTTGCTGTTGAATTTCCCCTTATTTCACAACTGCAGCTTTAGAGAATGGCACGGCGCATGCACTTTTCAGGTTTTTTTTCTTTTTTTTTCTGAAAGAAAATGTTCTACCAGTTTTCACAGCTATCATGGGATCACAGAACATTTGAAGTGAGCAGGGAACTTTGGAGGTCATCTGGTCCAACCCCCCTTGCTTAAGCAGAGCCAGCTACAGCAGGGTGCCCAGGACCATGTCCAGGTGGCTTTTGACCATCTCCAAGGAGGAGACTCCACAGCCTCTCTGGGCAGCCTGTGCCAGGGCTCCATCACCCACATAGCACAGAAGTGCTTCCTGGTGGTCAGAGGGAACCTCCTGTGCTCCAGTTTGTGCCCATTGCTTCTCATCCTGGCACTGGGCATCACTGACAAGAGCCTGGCTCTGTCCTCTTTGCACCCTCCCTTCAGGTATTTGTGGACATGGATGAGCTCCCCCTGAGCCTGCTCTTCTCCAGGCTGAGCAGTCCCAGCTCTCTCAGCATCTCCTCATAGCAGAGGTGCTCCAGTCCCATTCTCGCCTCTGTGGACCTTTGCTGGCCTGACTCTCTCCAGTAGCTCCATGTCTCTCTTGTACTGGAGGACCCAGAACTGGCCCCAGCACTCCAGGCGTGGCCTCACCAACACTCAGCAGAGGGGAAGGATCACCTCCTTTAACCTGCTGGCAGTACTTTGCCTAATGCAGCCCAGGACGCCATCAGCCTTCTTTGCCCAGGGGCACATTGCTGGCTCATGGTCTGCTTGGTGCCCACCAGGACCCCCAGGGCCTTCTCTGCCAGGCTGCTTTCCAGCTGGGTGCCCCAGCATGTCCTGGGGCGTGGGCTTGTTCCTCCCCAGGGGCAGGACTTTGCACTTCTCCTTGCTGAACCGCGTGAGGTTCCTGTCATCCATTTCTCCAGCCTGACCAGGTCCCTCTGGATGGCAGCACGGCCCTCTGGTGTAACCACCACTCCTCCCACTTTGGTGTCATCTGTGAATTTACTGGGAGTGCACTCTACCCCATCATCCAGATCATTAATGAAGATGCCAAACAGGACTGGACCCAGTACTGACCCCTGGGGTACTCTGCTAGTTATTGGCCTCCAGCTAGGGTTTGTGCCACTGACCACCACCCTCTAGGCATGGCCATTCAGCCAGTTTTCAACTCGCCTCACTGTCTGCCCATATGGCCCATACATCAACAGCTTGTCTATGAGGATCTTACGGGGGACAGTGTCAAAGACCTTAATGAAGTCCAGGTAGACACTATCCATTGCTCTCCCCTCATCCATCAGGCTGGTCATTCCATCATAGAAGTGTATCAAGTCAGTCAAGTTTTCCAGTGGGACAATGATTTTGAGTGTAAAAGTGAAATCCTGAAAAGCTACTATAAAAGTTACATGTATAGCTGGGTCTAATTACATCTCACAGCTCACAAAATTTTGAAGGTGAAAAGAGAATGGTGGCAGACAGAGAGGTAAGACAGAGCTCCTGATCTCCCATTACCTCCCATCTCCAGTGGCTGGATTCCCTTAGCTTTTGCAGCAGGGTATACATAAGCTCTTACCTTATAGTTCCTTCCCTTTTTTGGTTCACACACAGGGCACTAACACCAGCACCTGATTTGCTTTGTAAGGCAAGACGTCGCTCTCTGTTCGCTACAGGGTAGTGCTGAAGTTTGGCAGAAGAAAGCCATATCCTTGGGTAAGTCATGAGGGGCCTTTGTATAGGTTGCATCCTGCAACAAAAGTGCAGTCAAAGGTCTGCACAGGCAAAATCCACCACCACTGCTCTGCCTGCCAGCAGCTTTGTGTGACCAGGATGCCAGCAGGGCACTTGGCCCATCTGGAGGAGGGTCTGACCCAGTCCTCCTCCCATCCCTGGAGGAGCAGCACATCCAGGCTCACCTACAGCAGCAGGGCATGCCCACCACTCAGGGCTGCATGCACAGGATGGCATTTGGCTGGCGCAGAAAGGATGCGTGCATTGTGCTGTCCCCTGCATCGTGCGCCCATGGCAATGGCTGCTTTGCCCACAGCAGAGGTGTGTCAGCTCACTGCTGCCTCCTTGCCGGTGCAGTCAGCTCCTTCTCTTCCACAGACCTCCGAGGAAGGGGGATTCACAAACTGGTGTTTCCGAGGCCAGTGATGCAGGACCCTCTCCCCTCCTCAGGGACTGCCTGCAGGAGTACAGTGCAGGAAGGTGGAAGGGTGAGAAAGGGGACCCAGCACCTCCGGGGCCTTGGGCAAGCTAAGCAAAGTGTCCCAAATGTAATCGTCCCTCGGCGTGGTGTAGGGCAACCCGAAGGCTGTGTGCACAACAGCTATCAGAGACTGCTGCTGCCCCAGGGGGATGCCTCGGGGGCCTGCTCAAAGCTGACTCCTGTGATACGTGCCATGCAGTGGCTCCTCTCAGCGTAAAAGGCTCACAGGCCACTCTTCTCAGGCACAGAAAAATAAGTGTGGGGTTGCGTCCATGTGGATTTTTGGCAAGTGTTTTACAGACTAAACCCAGCAGTTTCTGGCAGCAGAATAGTGTTTGTATATTCAAGCTGACTCAACAAAGCTTTAGGGAAACAGAAAGGGAGGCTTCAGCATGGTAAAAATGGCTCATTTTAGATGTGCTGAGCAGAAACATTCCAGCAGGGAGTGACATTCGCAGAGACTTAGGAACAGGGAGTGCTTCCACTCCTGCAAACACCGCCAGCACAGGTGTCTGCACCCAGTGCATTTGTGCCAAACTTCCTCTCCAGTCTGTGGACGGAAAGGGAGATGTTCATCCACCATTTCCTTGTCGACTTAAGGGTGAAGCCTCAATGTGCATGGGCAGTGGGTGCCCTTGCTGCAGAGGTCCTGAGGTGGCAGACTGAGATGTGCCCCTGTCCTCTCTTAATGCACCTCCAGTGTCGGAAAGCGGCTGTTGGGTGCCGAGGAAAGCCTTCCGACAGTAGATAACATTTACAGCAGAACTTGTCTTTGTACCTTTATCAGTGGCACTGAGCAAATGGCGTCACTTGTGAACACTTAATGTAAACCATTCACTGCTGCTGCGAAAAGTGAAAATGTTGACATCTCATATGCTTACACAACTACTGTGTGCAGATGCAGAAGTCTGTGCAGTATTTCAAGTTTATTTACTCATTGCTTTTGCCCTGCAGTCCAAAATGCCTGTCCTACAGGAAAGCTGAGCTTCAGTGGTGGAAACTCTTGAACACATTAAGCACTGTGAGCACATCAGAGACCTGAAACAGACGTTAACAATTGAGATAGTTCTTTGAATACAGATTTATTTCAATATTTAACAACTCTTAAGTCTGAACTGCAGAAGGTACAGATCGGGAATTTGACTGTGCATATTAATATCTTGAGCAAGATCTTTTGATCTTTTTGCAGGTGAAAATTATGTAGTTTGCCTGAAGTTAAGGAGCTAAATTAACTTACACAGCCATATAGATCCATTGGAGTTTGGCTGTTTCACATTTTATCTGATGCACACTACAGATTTGGAAACGCCAGATTTTCCAAGCAACTGTTCTGATTACTAACATTATTAAAATGACCTGAATCTGAGAAAAGGGATAAAGTCCCAATTGAGGAGTAGAAGAAATCTACAGGAGGGAGAAGAAGTGGAAGAGGACGTTTTCTTCATTAGCTACGATATGACTAACCTCAGCAAAGACCCACAAGGACACTAGGTTTTGCAGAGCTAGACTTAGCCACAGGTTGGACAGAAAGGAAATGGAAATGCAACTGGCAGTAGGAAGCTGGCTTGATGAGGATGGCAGAAGCTTTGCAGTTCCCATTGCACAGGCTGCCCCATGTCATGGTACCCTTGTAATTCAGCCATACAGAATAACAGGATGAGTACCACCACCCAGCCCTGCAGCTGGAGGCACAGTTCCCACTGGAAGTGCCCTGATCCCAGTCTCCCCTGCATTCTGGGGCTCTGCTGACAGTCGAGGCAAGTACCAGGTCGGAAGAAGCCATGCCCGACATCTCCGTGGTGGTCCTAGCAGTGTCCTCTTGGCAGAGATGGAGACCTTCCATGTACCTACTGTCTGCTAGTGTGCTGAGAGCAGACCCAGTGTTATTCAAGACAAATTGATCGAGGCGGGTCAGGTTTCAGATGCTTCTGGTTAGATACGGGGCAGGCAGGGCCAACACATAGGCAGGGAGCAGGGACAAGGTGGGAATGAAACAGAGTCCCACTGCCGGTGTGAAACATGGCAGGGAACCAGCCTCACCGAGGTGAAACAGCCGTTTTACACGGTGCCAACAACTGCACTGACAGCTGGGCACGGAGCCCTGTACCCACGCAGCCTCAGCATCCCAACACGCCACACATCACCCCCGCGCCTGGTGGGACAGCACGGGGCTGCCTTTCTGATCCGAGTTCTGTAGCCAGATTCCTTGCTGTCCCCAGGCTTCCTGCCAGGGCCCAGGGTGCCCAGGAAATCTGGGGAGCAAAATCAAACAATCACGAGAGATTCCTTTGCAGATCAGAATAAACTTGACCAGAGCACTTACCCTTTAGCACAACCTTCACTAACAACCCTCCACAACATTTTCTGCCCCTCCAGCTTGCTAAATAGCTATGTGGTATTTCTTCAGACTTTTCACTACACTCTGGAAAATCTAAATAAAAAATAACTTGTAATCAAGTAAAAATAATAATATTATCCAATTTAATTATAATAATAGTCATCCCCAGATTAGAATCTGAACATTCATTTAAAGATGGCATCACATCCATAACCACCTCTGGGGATTACAGAATCACTGGACTGCGAAACATCTGGGAAGGGATGACTTTTCCAACAGTGCCTCCATTTTGGACACGCCACAATGATGGACCCTTGACAGCATTTGGAAACAGTTGGCCTAAGCTTTTCATACACTTGTAAATTCAATCCTCCAATTTAAACACACAGTTTATGACACTGCTGGGCTAGAGATAAAGCGCAGTGACTGTGCTAGCCGTGCGCCTGTCCTTCCTGCTGAACCTCTGCTCTGCCGGGACAGCAGGGTGCTCCTCAGAGGTCAGTTGCCAGAACACTTTTCTTTGTTCAGCATCTTTTTCATCCCCACTGACACATTGGAGAGGGAAAGGCCACTCCAGCCTCCCAGCTGTAGGTTTTGCCCTCCTCCTCCTGTGCATAGTGCTTACTGCAGCAGCCAGGGCAGGCAGTTTGCAGAGACCTGCCCATGCTTCGCCTGGACCCTGTGCCTAGCTCGAGTCTGCAGGTTGTCCCACTGCACTCAGGACAGGAGGTGCTGGAAAGCCCTGCCTCCCTGGCGAGGCTGGCCGGTGACCAGGTCTGCAAAGAGCCAGCAAGGTCTGCTCCCTGCTGAGCACAGCCCGGGGCTGTCGGACTGTGAGAGTGGGCATATGAACCATGGGGACCTGATTTGCGTGCCAGGTCAAACAAGTATGACCCAGCCCTGGTCTGACCTCCTCTGGCCCCTGGTCCTCTGGCAGGGGGACAGGGCAGCATGCAGGGTCCCCCAGCCCTCCTGAGCCCTCACAGCGCCCTGCTCCTCCCAGCCCTCCTGAGCTCTCCTCTGCCACAAAGCTGCCCAGGGAGCTGCTGGGCTGGGCTGAGGGCAGACGCAGGGACTCGCACATCCCTCTCAGACCTTATCCCTTGCTCTGGGAGAAGCAGCATGGACCTGGAGTCCGCCCTGCTTTGTGCCCTTTATCATCTTCTGCCTCAGTGGCAAGTCCTCCATCCACAGGAGCAAAGAGAGGGCTCTAACAGGGTGGAGGCTCTCAAGACCCTCCCTCTTCCAGCACCGCTCCTGGGGGTCCACGGGCCTGGGAACCCACCCTGCTCTCCACACTCACACTCACCCATGCTGCCTCCACAGGGACACTTGGAAGTCCAGAACATTGCTGTAGATATGCTTTGAGTCGCAAGATTTATAGCTGCAGTGTGCCAGGGGAGGAGTGCAGCTGACACTGCTCCGCAGGTCTTGTCCCTTGCTTGTCTTGGGGTGCACAAGTGACCTGCCAGCAATGGGGCTGTAACCTGCACTGGCACTTCCCCGCAGCAGGCAGGTTGATCTGCTCTGATAAAAGCTCTTATCAGGACCAGAGCAAATATAGCCCCAGCTGTGGAGCGGCAAGGGAGTCCTTAGAAAAGCTCTTAAGTGCAGCTCCCCATGTGCCAAGCAGGACTTTCCATGGATATGCCACCAGCTGGTGTCTGGAGATATTTGCTGAGCTCCCTCCCATCTCTTCTGCAGGGTGTGATGTCGGAGATGCAGCCCCGCTCTGTGCAGAGCCGCCGCATGTCACATGGCTCAGCGGGGACCCGGGCCCTCCTGCCAGATCTGTGCCAAGGTGGACAGGAGCTGGATGCAGCAAACCACCACCGTGGAAGACCCAGTGATGGAAGACCCTGCTTTCTTCTGGAGCAAACACACTGCATGGCTCAACAGTGGTCCAACATAGACACAAAGCAGAACCAAAAAAATGGTGGAAACCATCCACCTTGTCATGTCTGGGGCTCATGTCAGGAACTGAGCTACAGGAACTGGATCAGTTGAAACATGAGACTATTTCTGTCTCAGTCTCAGAAGAAATCTGGTATCACTCCAAGGAGCACCTGGCACTGGGAATATCTCCTGCTCCTTGGGCAGGAGCGTGCAGAAATTGTGTGGTCCACAGCATCTCCTCTGCATGCGGCAGCTATGTGCCATCAGCAATCACTGTGTGAGGCTCCTGCTATCTACAGTACAACCTATGGTGACAAATGACTCCTTTTGCCCAAGCTAGCTTTGAGCTATAGCTTGGGAAAAAAAAAAGAAAAAAAAGGAAAAAAAATGTTTTCCAAAGTCTCACATTTGAAAAATGACTGAATAATACCAGTAGCTGTTAAATCTCATCTACTGAGACAGCAAAAGTTTCAGGACAGAAGGGGCTTTCCCCAGCAAGGTTGAGATGGATGTGTTCACAGAAGGTGAAACACAACTTGTATTGCTTGCATGGAGAAGAAACCTCCAGAATTATTCTTGGGCACTAACTTGCAGCTCAGCAGAGCAAACAGGGAGATAAACAGGATTTTCAAAAAAGTTACCAAGTGAATTGAGAAAACAGGATTTTTTTTCTCCATACACTCAGCCTGTTACGTGATGTTTCAAAAACACTTTCTCTCATAACTCACTTCTGCAGAGGTTTGGTGCTTGAGCAACATCCCTGGGAGAGATGTGATGTTATCCCATTCCCAGCATTTCATGGTTCATGATGGGACCATGTCAATGGCACATGTCACCCAGAACTGTGGCCACTGGGACGGCCCTGAAGCCATGGCAAGCTCACGGAAGTCCCATCTGAGAAGTCAGGAGTCTCTGGCCCATGGAGTATCATGAAGAAGATGATGATCTTTCAGAGCTCTGAAAGACACCATGGGCCTGGGACTGCTTCCCTCTGCCAAAATCCAGGCTAAGCAAAATGACAGAATGGCTTTTCCGGGACAGCCTGTTTCCCAAAGGCACCGTGCCATGCTTATAGCCTCGAGGCAGCTTGTCCACCAACACAGGCACTCCGTTGCTGGGGACAACACCATGGCACATCTGCTCTGTTCCGGAGTGACAAATTTGGTGGGAGTTGATCACTGGTGTGACCACAGCAGGGCCTGGAGGTGCCGTGAGGACAAGGAGCTTATCTGCAGCACCAGCCATCTCTGAGAAGCAGGGCTGATCTTCTGGTGGAGCCAGCATCCATTCCAGCTTGTCCAAAGTGAGACTGCGGGACTCCGCTCCATGCCACTGGTGCCAGCGGGGCTTTGCTCACACTTTGTGGCACTGCTTCCAGGTATTTCACTGTGACTATTTCTGCAAACACACCAGGAGTCTGATTATCCCAATGAACCCCTGTGTATCTGTGCAGCTGTGGTGGGCCAGCACTCGCAGAGCTCCCCTGCGCCATCCTGGCTGCAGAGCCCAACCAGATGTGGGCAGAGCAGCTTTACGGCAGAGTGCGGCTGCCCTAACACTGATAAAAAGCAGTCCCCCCAACAGCCGCATCCTGGCAAGCTGTTCTCCACCAGTTGTGCAGACACTTGTTTGCAAGCAGGTCTCTCTTACCTCCATCCCTTCACTTTTTCTTACTGGCCTCTGTAGTATCTGCAAGAGGGGAAGCATTTATCTCCCAGCTGTGAGGTCTGAGCAGTCTCGTTTCCCCACATGAAACCTCAAAGCATATCCTGTAAGAAAACACTGCCTGTGCTGTCACGTAGTTGTGCAAACAGACATAAAATTTTACTGCAATATATATTGCACTGTGATGATCTAACACTTGATCTTCCCTGACGGGGAAGGAGAGTCCTTGTTCTGCCCTGCAGAGTCTGTGGCTGAGATTTCACCCCAGGGAAAGGCTGGGATCGTTAAGAGCCAGCTTGCAGGTATGGAGGGTTGTTGCATCACTAATCTGTGGGCTGCGCATTCCCGTACTGCAAGTTCTCAGAGAAGAGGAGGTCACAGTGTCTAGATGCACATCTCATGGAAATCTTTGGCAGAGGGACAGGTTTGAACACGGCTTTTGAGAGGTGGTGTTGGCACCGGACTTTGTGTGACAAGGGCTGTTTGGGGGGGGAAATCTTATTGGAGTTAAAATTCAAAATGTTAGCCAAATTCTCTATTTATATCCCTTTTTCTCCTTTATTCATATCTGCTGAGAGAAAGGTCAGACACTCCCTGAAGCCCCTGGGGCTGAGCAAGAGACTCTGGGAGAGACAGGGATAAAAGATGAAGCTGTGTGCTCAAATGGGACTGCATACAGCACATCAGAGTCTCAGCACCACCCACACCCCACTGGGAAATACCAGCTCCCCAGGCAAGGAAGGGATTCAGGTGGGCAATGGAGCAGGAACAGGTCTGCTGGAGCAGAGCTGGGCTCAGAAGTGCCCAGATGTGGATGCAGAAGCCCATTCACATGATGCCCGTGCTCCCAGCTCACCCACCTGAAGTCACTTACCTCCGTCCTCTCCACCTGGCCCAGGACCGTCGGCAGCCACACACTCCCCTGCTAGGCTCCCCCTGCCTGCCAGCACCCCTGGCTTTGCAGGGTTTCCACACGCCCCAAGCTGCATTTAAGACACTGGCGGTGCAGCAGCTGTGCTGAGCCTTGGTACTGTCTCAGTGTGCTTGGCACCTGCACTTCTGCCGCGCTCTCTCCAGACAGGCACCAAGCTCTTCCCCTTGTCGGGTTTGTGAGCATTGCCCCTTGGTACAGCGTGCACAAGGTCACTGCAGAGCGCTGGCTTCACAAGGACAAAACAGAAGGATGTTTGAGTTTACCAGCTTTATTGGTAAAATCCAGCTCTCCAGACAAATCCTTCACATTCCAAACCCAAGCATGGAATAAAGAAAGATAATACAGACGTCATCCTGGGGCCATCCTCCACAGAGGCACTTCTAACACCCTTTTACTTTCAAGCCAGTGAATTTTCATATGCACTCACAGTACATACAGCCCCTCAGCGACGTGGGTGCCAGGTTTTATCAGTTTAACAAAATATCATTTGCTTTGCAGTGCTGCAACACTCGATTAAAGCATCCTCTCCCCTCCCCTCTGCTCACAGATAGGAAATATTTTGAGGTCAAACCTACGTGTCTCATGAAATAACTTCCCACATGTTTGGCAGCAAAGTGACTTTTCTTTCTACTCTATCCTAATAATTTGGTGCCCCTGGGGGCTGTGCGTGGGGACAGAAGCTCAGCCAGACCCGTTGCTGGCAACACCAGCTGATGCCACGTGTGCCGAGCTGGGACAGCTCTGCCTCCTGCATGGACAGAGGAGGATTTAGCCTGAGCAGATGGAGTACCTGAAGCAAAGCCTTGGTAGAAGCACTGACACCATGCCAGGAGGAGGAGGCACCATGTCTGTTAGCTGGGGTCACCAAACTTCCCCAAAATAGTGAAAGCAAGATTAACAGCAGCTTGACATTGTCTCCTCTTGGCCGACATTGAGTGCTACAGTGAGAGCTGTGCTTCATGGCCCTAGGGTGGTTGTCTCCTTTGTCCATCTCCATTCCCTGGTCACAGAAACACATTTGGAGGAGCTTCCCTGCCTACTCCCCAGCCTATATAAAATGCTTCTTTTAGGCCAGAGCAATTCCTTACCAAGAGGGATCAGCAAGGAGAGGGGAGAGAGTATGTGAAGAAGCCTGGGAGAGGCTGCACTGACGTTAGACCTGCCAGACTCCTCCACAAAATCAGCCCCTTCACAGAAACCCTTGAGTGCCAAAGGAAAGGTGCTGTAGTCAGGTGCAGAGGCCACCTCTAGGCGCAGAGGTGGTCACAGCTCCCTACGTCTTGTTCACATGGGTACAGAAGAGGCTCCAGCACCTGCAGGATGCCCTACAGCTGCAATTGACGCCAAGGCAACTGAAAACATACAAGTGTGCATATTTGTGTCTGGGATAGCCATCTACCGCAGCCTCCCTCGAAGCAGTATCGGAGGATTGGCACTGTGCTACCAGGACCGGGCTTTGCTCAGAGGGAAGGCTGCCACAGCCCCTCCTGCTTCAGCAAGACCGCCAGCCCGAAAACACACCCTGGGCTCACAGATACAGAGGAAAGCAAGACCTTAGAAGATCTCTTTATTTTCCCAGAGAACTTGGGTCTTGGATGCAGGATCTAGAGGTTTAAAAAACATATATTAGCAGAGAGGAGGCTTGGTTTAGTAGTGAGAGTAGGCACCATCTTTCATTGTCAGCTGCTCATGTGGAATCATTAAAAAATTAATCCACATGAGGATTCATTCTCTGCCCTCCCTCATGTCAGGGTTCAATACTGGGTCCAGTCCTGTTTGGCATCTTCATTAATGATCTGGATGATGGGGTGGAGTGCACTCCCAGTAAATTCACAGATGACACCAAAGTGGGAGGAGTGGTGGTTACACCAGAGGGCCGTGCTGCCATCCAGAGGGACCTGGTCAGGCTGGAGAAATGGATGACAGGAACCTCACGCGGTTCAGCAAGGAGAAGTGCAAAGTCCTGCCCCTGGGGAGGAACAAGCCCAGGCCCCAGGACATGCTGGGGCACCCAGCTGGAAAGCAGCCTGGCAGAGAAGGCCCTGGGGGTCCTGGTGGGCACCAAGCAGACCATGAGCCAGCAATGTGCCCCTGGGCAAAGAAGGCTGATGGCGTCCTGGGCTGCATTAGGCAAAGTACTGCCAGCAGGTTAAAGGAGGTGATCCTTCCCCTCTGCTGAGTGTTGGTGAGGCCACGCCTGGAGTGCTGGGGCCAGTTCTGGGTCCTCCAGTACAAGAGAGACATGGAGCTACTGGAGAGAGTCAGGCCAGCAAAGGTCCACAGAGGCGAGAATGGGACTGGAGCACCTCTGCTATGAGGAGATGCTGAGAGAGCTGGGACTGCTCAGCCTGGAGAAGAGCAGGCTCAGGGGGAGCTCATCCATGTCCACAAATACCTGAAGGGAGGGTGCAAAGAGGACAGAGCCGGGCTCTTGTCAGTGATGCCCAGTGCCAGGATGAGAAGCAATGGGCACAAACTGGAGCACAGGAGGTTCCCTCTGAACATCAGAAAGCATTTCTGTGCTGCGCAGGTGATGGACGCTGTCACTAAAGCTGCCATCTACACTGTCCACATGTCTCAGTGTGCTCTGTAGGTAGCTATAATGTGCCCAGGACTGCAAGACTAAAAGATAACCGTGGCAATTTTGGATATGCAGTATGACAAAGACATAGAGGATGTGTGGGAATGTGTATTAAATGGACCTGGAGGAAGTGGGTAAATAGGTAATGCCAACAGAAATTTGCCAACACAAATCTCAGAATGGATTTTGATTAGTAAAACCACCAACCTTTTCGTTCAGCTCAACAGGTCACTGATGTTGGAAAGAAACTAGAGTCCAGCTGGAGTAACTCAGGGCTGGAGCCAGGAGAGCTCAGCTATGGGGCCAGCATCCAGCACTGCAGGGGAAGGAGGGGTGACGCAGGGATGCCTGGGGGATGCCTTGCCACCAGCAGCAAAGTGAAGGAGGATTTGTAGGTGTCACTGTGGGATCTGCACCCGTTGCATGTGCTGTGAGCCAGGAGCTGGGCAGTGCTTGCTGCCATGCTTGGGAGAGGCTCAGCGATACTGGTGCTGTTCTGGGACTTCCTCTGACAGCCCTGTGTGAACTGTGGCATGTGGTGTGGGGTTTCCCCGCAGCCAGACCCCCACGGGCTTGTCCTCGCCGCAGGTGCTGCTCTGCCCATCCCACCACGGGCGTGCAGGACCCTGCCCATCCAGCAGGACACGGATGTCACCTCACCTCACCTCCAGGCAGATGGTTGTCACCATTGGAAGTGACTGAAAGCAGGCGGGGAAAACTGTGGCAGAAAGTTTAGCACAGTCTCCTTGGAACATATCAAAGCAGCGTCAGTCATGTCATAGGATAAGTAACTCAAGCTGTTACACAAAGAGGAGCTCTAATGGGATATTGCTTTACGCAGGAGACAGTTTGATGTATCTGGGCCACTGCTAGATAAATCCTCCCTGAAGTCCACTCTTCTGTGGCTCTTCTGGCTCCAGGATTAATCAGCTCTCTCCTTTTTTATCTGAAAGATGTGAGGCCCTTGGCTGCCCGCGGCTCTGAACACAAAGCGTCGCCTTCCCAGCGAGCGGCGGGGGGAGAGCGTGGTGGCAGCCTTGGCCACCGGCCCAAGGCTGAGTCCTGCTCTCAGTCCTGCTTTATTTGCTGTGGCTCCTGCCCTGCATGATGCCCAGCAAGCTGGCGCTCAGCCTGGTGCTGCATGGTCCAGCAGGCGCTGGGATTTGTGGTGAGCCCTGATTTTGGCTGCTGACGACTACCCAGGGTGCAGACGAGATACATGTCATGGCCCGCATGACCAAAGTTGCATTGAGGATCATCACTCAGGCTCATCCTGACTTTGGAACACTTGTGGCAGGGTTGGCTAGTCAGTGAATCCCCC
Organism: Chauna torquata; assembly: GCA_013399475.1. NCBI lineage: Eukaryota > Metazoa > Chordata > Aves > Anseriformes > Anhimidae > Chauna > Chauna torquata. The sequence continues at coordinate 19,810 of VXAL01016976.1, forward strand.
ACAAAAACCAGAAGTCTTCCTGCAGAGTCACAGGGCAGGAGAAAAAAGACACTCATAGAGAAGGGTTGAAATGCCCTCCTGAAAGACACCCTTGGCAACCTCAGCTGCTTGTGTGTTTGAGGATAACAGGCCAAGTGGCCCCAGAAGGACCTTAATTTTGTGCACTTGAGGCATCAACCAGAGAAAGATGCCCCATTTTACATCAGTGCGCAGTTAAGCAAAGCCCTGCACAGAGACAAGCTCTGGGAGCTGCTGCAGGACTCCAGCTTTCTGTCAGCAGAGCCGTTTGGGTCTTTGTACTCCTCTTTACTGCTGTGCACAGATTTCAGTCAACCAAGCCCCTGGTTCAGGGAGGTGAAATATCCATCTGCAAGACCAAGACTCACGGCCCAGCAGGGCTTTCTGCTGCAGCCCGCAGTTTGGGTGCAGGCACCGGGAGATGCTTGCAGGCTCCAGGCTGGGTCAGGGTCCTTGAGCCAAGCTGCAGCCCCCCGGGAGAGTGGTGGCAGCAGGGTGTGCACCAGCCTTGCTGCCACAGAGCCGGGTGCTGCCACCAGCCTGGAAGACCAGGCAGGGCTGTCTGGGATGTCTAAATAGTCATGGCAGGGATGGGGAAACTGACTGAGGAAGAACTGCTCATCACTGATCACAGTGTAGGAACACAGGAGGAAAGTTTTCAAGAGCAGATCCTAAGAACAGCTGAAAGATCAGCAGGACGCTGTGTCTGCAGATCCTCTATAATTAAAGGTTCATCCAGGGAGGAAGTGACCCAAGGAAGGGCCTTGCAAGATAGCAGATGAAAGGTCTCCAAGCCAAAGCTTGTGTTTGGAAGCTGCCAGGATCGCTCCAGGGCACCCTGCGCGTCACCTCCACCACCGTTTGCTGGCTGCTTGCTCCTGTGGGCCACCAGCTCCTCAGACTCATGCTCTATGCACTTGCCAGACCTGCAAATCTGCTTTTTTTCTCTGTAGAGGGGAAACCTGAGAACATCCTCTGAGAGGCAGTTTTATCTCCTTCTTTTATTCAACTCTTTTTCTCAGATAAATCCCCTCAGTTCCACCAGGGTTTAACAGATGGAACAGGCTGTTCCAAATAAGTCTAAACACTTCCATTTCCTATATGTACATCTTTCAACTTTAAAACAGTTTTTTTAAGTGTCAGTGATTCTTGAACAGCCTTCAGCCTGAGGCATCAATGGAAGAACTGACCAGTTGGGAGAGCAGGCTGCCTTCTTGTCCTTTGCAAAGGAATGACAAGGTAACAAATTAATTCCCCAACTAATGGGAATATTTCTTGCTAAAAGGATTTTCTATAGTCGCCATTCTCAGGAGTTTTTTGGGTGTGCATTTGTACATGGAGTTATTTCCCTTTTCATACTGAGATGTCATCTGGCAGCTATTGTGTAAAGGCACTGGTCTTCTACATTTGCAAAGAAACATTTGAAAAGAAGCTCTTAGGCTTGCAAAAGTTTGGAGAACAACAAAGTCTTCCATCCTTAAGTAGAAAAATGACCAAGAAGTAACTGATAACTTCAGTACAGCATTATATAACCATAAACATTTCCAAAGTTTAAAGAATAAAGACTACAAAGCATCTATTAAAGAACAGAATTTCAATAGTGGGATTTTTAGAGTTGCTTTTGAGATTTTAAAGAGAAAAGGGATGAAGCGGCCTCATTTCCCAAAGGAGTTTATAGCTCTGCAACATGACTGCCCCCGTCGTTCTTTGGAGCGCTGAGCACAGTGTTGTGACAGCATTTTCCACTACAAAGTTTTGTTTCTACTCTATAAATAATCCTGAGAAGTTTGCTTTCTTGCTTTGAAGGTCAGATCTTTCCCTAGCTGGTTTCTCTTGCCAGGCATCTTCTTATTTAAGAAGATGCTCTTTTTGGTTGACACCCGCTGGGCCCAGCTGTCTCCAGATTTAAAAGCTCTATTTGCAGTGTATTTGCAATCTGAAGTGTCCTTGCAGTTGCTCTGTGCAGCACCACATCACTAACACTAACACGATGACCTCTTTCTAGGAGAACAATAAAGGGAAGAAGAATTTTGAAGCTGCACCAGGACAGGGACCTGGGAGGTGACACATTGGCTTGTGCCCAAGGAGGTGGCATTGACCCACACATTTGTTGCTTGTCCCTTGCTGAGAGAGAACTGAGATTGGTTCAGTGATGGGTTTCCTTGATGGGTTCAGCTTTTTGCATAGCAAACAGATCATTTGCCATCATCCCAAGAGCAAAAGTCATTTAAGTACCTCCTAATCCATAATGGCAAAGACAAGTTGTAGTAACCCAGAATTTCCCACTGTATTTAGCATTGGTGCAGCCTCCCCTTGAATATTATGTGCCATTCTGGGCTCCACAATTTAAAAAGGATATTAAGATACTTGGATGCATCCAGAGGAGGGTAACAAAGCTGGCAGAAGGGCTGGAAGGCATGTCCTGTGAGGAGAGGCTGAGGACACTGGGATTTTTGAGCCTGGAGAAAAGGAGGCTGAGGGGTGACCTTGTTGCTCTCTACAACTGCCTGAGAAGGGGAAGTGGAGAAGGAGGTGCTGGTCTCTGCTCCCTGGTATCTAGCAACAGGTCACGTGGGAATGGCACAAAGCTGCATTACAGGAGGTTCAGATTGGACATTAGGAAAAAATTCTTTGCCGAGAGGGTAGCTAAACACTGGAACAAGCTTCCTAGAGAGGTAGTTGATGCCCCGTGCCTGTCTGTGAATTTGGATAATGCTCTTAATGATAGGTTTTAACTTCAGGTTAAAAGTAGTCTGACAGTTGGACTCGATCATTGTAGATCACTTCCAACTGGAACTATTCTATATGAATCTGCCCAGGTGTAGGAGGATAACCAGAATTAAATCCCAGGCTGTTGCTGCTGGTTATCTCCAGCAGCCTCTGCGAAGGGCTGTGCATCCAGGACTGCTCCTGGCACCCTTCCAGCAGCTGTGCCCCTTGCTCAGCTCCACTCTTCTTCCTCTGGGCAGAAAACTGTCACCTCTCCCAGACCAAAGGGCAAGAAAGGTGAAGGAGTGTGGGAAAGGAGATGGAGGGAGGGCACAGCCCCTGCGCCAGGTTGGAAAGGGGACAGAGAGCCCCAGACGGGATGAGGGTGACCTGGGGCTGCTGGTGCAGGCAAGGGAGGATGGGGACTGAGGGGAAGCATGACAGCGGCTGAGGGATGGGAGCAGGGAGCTGGGGACCCTCTACACCCCCTGATGGGGCCCGGGTTGGCCACGAGGGCAGGGAGGGAAGGTTCCTGTCACATTCTCCTTGCATGACAGCTAACGGCACCAGCCATGGCTCCAACTGGGAAGGTGTAGGCGATGGTCAGGCTTTGTTACAGTGGACTCAGTTCTTGCAATAAAGCTTTCATCTGGCCGTGATTAAAGCCCTCAAACTTGGAGGCACTGAAGCCGCACAAGCCTCCCATCTTCAGGTCCTCTGCAGTGATACCTCTGTGTCAGGGATGCTGTGCCGTTGCTGAGGTTTGCACCATTAAATACATAGTCTCTGCTGAGTCCACTGTCCTCCTTGCTGATGGCTCACCACCCTGGTTTATCACTTTGGTATCTCACAGAATAGGATGGACCATTGGTCACTGCAGACACAGCCCTCTCCTTCCCCAGCAGAGCCAAACACGCAACCTACGACTTGGGTTTCCTTCCAAGCCTCAAACCGCCCCTCAGGAAATCTCTGGTGCCAACTGGGGACTGCCTGCACGTGTCCAAATGCAGGACTGCCATCTCCTGGGCAGCTGGGAAACTCAGTCTGCAAAGGCCCCCCACAACCACCCCGGAATAACTCAGAGGCCATGTGGCCGAGAAGCCGCAGCCACGGTGGGTACTGCCCAAGGAAGAGAGACATGGCCTTGGAGTACTTCCGAAGCAGCTCCAGTACAAGCCCCCAGGCCAATTAACATCTCTGGCCAGCGCTGCGTTTAACCCGCACACTAAGCAGAGCACAGCTCCTAGCACCGAGCAATGCCTTTGGGCTCTCACGCAGAAATTAGCATGCTATTGTGCGGGTGAAATCCTGGAGAGCCAGCTGGGCTGAGTAGGTCCCTTCCTGGGTGCTTGGTGCTGTTGCCTCCCTGCCTGCCCCTTTGGGGCAGTTTCCTGCACAGCCCAGCCCTGCCTGAAGGACAGACAGACACCAGGCCTCGCTGGGCAGCATTGGTTCCAGTTTGCATGTCCATTTGTGCCAAACCCCACGCCTGGTACAGGTGGCTAACACAAGTGTGTGGGCGCCTTGCAGCCGGCAAGTGGAACAGGCCAAGGAGTAGAAGGATGGGGACAAAAAGTGGACTTAAGAGTGGACGGTAGCTCCTATGGCTGGAGACAGGACAGAGACCTGAGCTTTGCCTTGGACAGCTTTTCTCATGGCCATATGAGCTGTTCTGACTTACCCTGAAGTAAATTGTATTTCTTATTAAGCTTCAGCCACATTTTGGGATGGCTTCAGGATTTAAACGATGCATAATTTATATGTACAAGGGATCATTAAGGACCAAAAGTGACTGGAAAAACCATGAAAATATCAAAATCAGCTGAATCCTGCTCCTGTTTCTCACCAAAATATCTTCCACAGAGACATGGAGACTCCTTTGTCAAGAATAGAAGCTGCAGATTTGTATTTAAGGAGTGATAAAGTTTTCCATGTTATACATATTTGTAGGAACATAAAATTGACATCTCCTGATACCTTGGGTTACAGCTGAGGCCAGGGGACACAGCATGGGACAAGTAATGGGAACACCACAGCAGTTTAAAACAGGTAACATGGATCTGTGGTAATATACCTGATTAATCATCTTCTGCATTACAGTTAATGGTGAGTTACAAACCCTCTAAGGTCCTTTCATATCATGAAAGTGATGGGAAAAGGTGTTTGTGTTCCTGAGAACCAGGCTATAAGCGACCACCACTGAAGAGATCTCCATCAAACCAAAATGGGTTTTAGTTCATTCAGTCCAAAGGGACAGTGTAAACTTTAATTAACTCAATAGCTGTCAAGAGCTTGGAGAGCTGCAGATTAATGGTGCTGGCCGCAAAACTGCAGAGCATCCGCACTACGAGGCAGCCCTGCAGACTGGTGGGGAGCAGGAGCTCCTGCTGATGTGCTGGTGCCAGGGGAGCTCCTCAGCACATCTGCAAAAAATGCCCAAGCCCAGAAAAGGCACGAGCCCGAGCTGCTCGGTGCGTGACGAGTGCCTGCCACATCCAGTGGGCTCCTCGCATGGGGCTGCAATGTGGAGTTTGGGAATAGGAAGGGAAAAGATGTGTGGCTCTCTCCTGGGAAGAAATAGCCCAAATGGCACAAAACCTGCCTTTTCTCCACATGCACGGTCAAGCTTTAGCTATGCAGGGTTGCAGCAAAGCACAGTTCCTGCCATGCAACAGTCAGTACCTCCCAAAGCCCTGAGCCTCTGGCAGCATAAAGCCCACAACACAGACACCACTCACGGAGAGCACCAGAAGAAGCCTGCTCCAGGTCCATAGGAAGGGGGAACCAGAATATGAGTCTGAGAGCCCTAAATACACCTCTGCATATCAAGTACTGCTGGTTCTCCTTGCTAGCTTGCAGGTGACATAGCTGAGCTGGCACAAAGTTCTCTCTGACCAAGTAAGGAGAACCCACATCACCCACTAAGTGCCAGTTTCTCCAGTAAGGCATATGGATTCTTAGAAAGAATACACCAAAATGTGTGGCTTTTCAGGTTATACCTTCACTATGGTCTTTGAGACCTTCAGATGATAAATCCTGTGTGGGTGGAGATCATCTAATGCTCAACTGTCTTAACTCAGTCCTTGTCCCAAATTCTGCATTCCTTTCCCTGTCCTACCCTCAGAGCAGGACTGCCAGGACTGCCAGTGGTCCATTGCTGCCAAAGGACACAGCAGACGGATCTTCCTTCCCTTCTTTCTGATACAACTAGGGTGCACCAAACAAAAAGCTGAAGATTAAATGGCATGAGGGGCAGAGAAGCCCTCCCAAGTTAGAAGATGTAAAAACTGAAGTAGTAACTGGAGATGTAGGTCTGTCTCTATGTGCACGATGACCTACTTCTGGATTTTGTACATGTTTAGGGGCATTTCTGCATGAAATATGAACAACACATTGGTTCCCATGTGGCCATCCTGTGTGTGCCCAAGTATTCGCCTTTCGGTTTTTGTCAGGCCAAGAATGGCAAGCTGGTGTCCTGGTGTCCCACAGGCGGCTCTGGCTGTGGGTCTCACCACTCACGCATACCACTGAGCTGTGAGAGATCTTGAAAGAATTGACTAAGTACAGCCACAAAGCCCCACAGGAGGCCTGGAAGCTGATGCTCTTTCCTGGTGTCCTCCCTCGGCAGCCCTGGAAGAGGAGCAAAGGGCCTGCCAGACGAGGTGGGTAGGAGGAAGGTGGAACTAGAAGTGCAGATCTTTGCTCCCAGCCAGCCACAGGGAAAAACTGCCAACGTGAAAGCAGTCTGGCAAGCACCACTTCAGGTGTGGAGAAGGATGGGAAGGATAGGAAGACCCCAGTGCACCTAGGGGTGCAGTGGAGTATGGGATCATGAGAGGGTAAATGGAGGAAGATAAGGTATGGGCACAAGAAAGCAGTTCAGTACCACCCTATTGCTCTGCCTTTCGTACAGCCTGAAGGCACGTGGTGTACATACATTACTAATAAAGGGCACTTCTTATCTCATTGCCGGGCTCCTTCAAACTCAGTTGGACTAGATCAGATCAAGGGGCTGTTTAGCTCAGCGTCCTCTCTGTGACAGTTGCTGTGAGTCTCTAGAGAAGAGCAAGAACAGGGTGGTGATATGTGATAATTTCCATGAGAAATGTTTAGCTTCTGAGTACTTTCAGCTGAGGGATTCTCTGGGCTGGATGTAGTTTCTGTACTCCCTTGCTAGCTATTAAACCCATATAAATGGTTCTTTGGCTACCATGGACTTTCCTTTGCTCTGGGACGCACATGACATCATTAAAAAGTTCATAAACAGTAACAGATCTCCCAGCTCCTTGTTCTTCTGACTCACTTTGCCATGCTGCCTTGGAGGGACACGATTCAGGTGACAGGGTCCTTCACCTTCTTGAAGTGGCTGCCTGGCTCTCATCATCACCAGGCTAGAGTTAGGGGGATTGGCAAAGATGCTCCTGCTCGAGGGCGCCGTTTGACCAACGCTGACGTCTGTCTGTGGCACTACGGCAGCGTGAGCAGCGGCGCTGCTCTGAAGATTTCTGAGCTGAGAAGGCAAGGGAAAGGTACAGCAGCGGAGTCTGCTGTTATCTCCAACCCTGCAAGCTGTGAACGTGCAGCTGCACCAGCTCCCAGGTCCCTGGCTCATTACAGCAGGTCCTCCCCTGAGCACCAGGCTGCTGGCATCCTTGCTTTGGTACCCAACAGGTTTTCTGCCACTACAGCTGTTTTTAGAAGCAGCAGTGGAGTTGCTAAGGTTGGGGACAAGTAGGAGGATCCTGATTCTCCTTGCTGTGAGAACAGCAGTGAGTCTTTGTCCTAAGGGAAGAGTTGGAGATAATAAATGCCATCCCAGAGGACAGTTTGAGTTTTGTATACTTGGAAAGTGCTTCTGCTAGGCATTCGAAAGGACTTCAACTGCAAAAGGAAATTTCTTGACTACTAAGGAACTTGGAAATTACTGTGGGGAAAGATTTTGAAACAAACCACTGTTCAGTTAGGGTGGATAGCTAAAATATGGAAAAAAAAAACAACAACAACACGCTCTGCTCATGCCTCAGCTTCAGGGATGTGAAGAGATTGAAGAAGGTCACCCTGCAGCAAAAATAGGGGAGAGCCGTCAGCGTGATTTCTTATGGGAGCAAAATGCAATTTCAAAGCTTTTGGGAATGTGTGAAACTGCTAAACGTACCCTGCAGAATACACACAAGGAAACAGCAAGTCTTCATTTTGGCTAAGGCCAAAACTGGCCTGCAGGAACTGGCACTGCAGGGATCAGGAGAAGCACAACTGTTTTACAGTGACAGTAACCAGGAAGGCTCCTTGCAATGCAACAAGGCAGCTGGGTGCACTCTTGCACCTAGTAGGTAGCAAAAACACATCACGGCCTCTTAGAGACACAATACTGTTGACCAACATGTGGGTTTTGTAGCTTCTTTGAAGGGATACCTGTTCCTTGAACTCTGCACAGATGCCATACACATATTGTACGGATGTGTACAAGGTGGTGTTGACCTTGGAAATAAGTGGACATTTGGCCTGATAGCCTTACAAAAGTTGCAGGTGCTCTCAGAAATCAAATGGGTCCAGAATAAATTTTCCTGCCTGAGCTGAGGGGCTGAGTACAGACGCCCACGCCAGGAGATGTGTTTGTGAGTCAGCAGGGCACAGCCCTTCAGCACGCTGGGTTTCCTTTTCTGCAGGAAAGTGTGCGTTGGAGGGGACAGTGTCATTTCCTCAGCACAGAGGAAGTATTCGGCCCCCAGCAGCAGGTGCTCTAGAAGTCTGCATTGGGGTTAGTCAAAGCTCCAGGCTGGGCCAGGGCACAAAAGTCTACAGAGGGAAACATTTAATATTTGAACGCTTGGAGTAGATGCATGTATTTATCAGATATTTTCTGCCAGCGGGGATGTGAAGTGTTGGAGACAAACATTGAGTCGGGAAGGAAATCCCAGTCCATACTATCTGCCTTTCGCAGTGACTGCAGAGTTCACCTGCTGAAGAACTGGCCAAAATGTTTCTTTGGATTAGAAACCAGGCTTTGCGGGCTGAGAGCAGCAGTCTCCAGCACTCTCACTTCCAGGGGATTTGCAGGCTCCCCACCAAACTAGAACCAAAGTCAAACTTACAGAGGCAGCTGTGTGGAAACAGGCCTTCCTAAATCTGTTCAGGGTAACAACCTACCCAGTCTGCATGCGCTGAAGTGAGATCACATTTTGAGTTCTGGTTCAGCGTTTTAGATAAACTGAACAGATAAGTAGGCTGACATTTTAAAACCAGTGTTAACTGCACCCCTCTGGCAACTTTGATGTACTGGCAAGTGGACATCCTCTGTGCGTACCTGATAGATGAGCTTCACTGCTGCTGAGCCATCAACTGCCTTTACACCAGAACAGAGGGCATCTGCTCACAGCTGAGCGGTGCATTTGCCCTGTGTGGGTCACATCTGCTCACTCTGTCTGAGGAAACAACTCGTATTTCTGCTAACCTGCCCAGAAATGAAGAAAGTCACTTCAATTGTAAAAATCCTGCAAGAATGGAATGCCTCTGTTGGCCTGAAAGACAGAGATATGAAGTCTGTCTCATTTAGATGGATAAATGGGAAAGAATGATCTCTTGTTGGGTCTCGGGATTTACTTTTTTTCCCTTTCTCAGCTTCAGCTTTTTAAAGCAATTGATAGTGTTAGGAAGCAGGTGCTTTGTCTGCAGTGAAATCCCTGAGGGCTGTCAGGCTTCTCTCCAGGTCAGCTCAAAGGCAGGGAACCGTCTTCAGGCAGGACACTTCAGTGTGCCCATTTTCTACAGCCCAGGGGTGAGTCACAGATGGGAAACACAGCACCCATCAGAGGCAAAACCACTGCTGTGCAACCGAAGGAATAGGTGTGGCAGAGGCAGCCACTTTGTGACAGCTACAGCAGCAGAAAGGAAGCAAGCCAACAGCGTGATGATAGCCACGAACAAAGCTCACTTGCTGTGCTCAGCAGGCAACTGCAGCGAGAGGAACTGCGCAGATACTCAGAAAGATGGTGTTGCATTATTTTGAATTAATTATACAAGGGAGCTGCTTGGTCTTCAGCAGTATAATCTCTGGATTTAAACGTGAATAGATAAGGGTCACTTGGGGAGGGATTTTCATATTCTCTGACCATACCTAAATGCTGCAACATTTGGCAAACTTCCAGCTCAAATGTCTCATTTCCTCTTGTCAGGTTGGCTCCTTGTTGCTCTGAACCGCTCTTTGCAGCCATTCCAGCTTGAGCTCATTGTTTGAGCTCATCACTCTTGTGCCTGGCACCAAGAATGGGGCTCCAGTGCTGCATGCAGTGACTTAAGGAAATACCTCATCCAAAAAGGCTCAAGCCCGGATTTGGCTTTTTAATGGCCACATCACATTACAGGCCCCTAGTCATGTCGTGACCCATAGAGGCACCCAGGCTATTTTTCTCCTGTTGTTTCCAGCCAGAGAACTTTCTGTTTAAAAGTTCCTTCAGTTCATGAGTTTGCACTCTGTACTGGTTTGATTCTTCTGAATTAAACTCCTGATCATCCTGTACCTCATCCTGCCTGATCCTCATCTGTAATCACAGACTCTCCCAAACTTGTATACCACATGAAAAATTAATAGAAACAACTTGTTCTCTAAAAATTCCATTCCCCATGAACCTTTCTCCGTCCTGATATTCTCCCTCCAATAAATTGTCGTCCTCTATTTAGCTAGGTCCTTACTTACATCATGATTCTTACATACCAATCTAAAAGATAACTTTTCGAAACAATCAGATTAACTTTTAATGAAGCAGTATCACATTTTACATTTATTTTCCCTGTCCTTTCCATCTTCTTAGGAGAGAGGGGCTTGGCTAGAGTCAGGTGGTCAAAAACCAGGCCGCTCAGAATGAGACTTTGTTGGCCTGAGGAAGTGGAGAGGCTTCACCCTTCAAGGCCTGGTTAGAGCTTCAGCTGGCATTGATATCACACTGCATCTCCATGTGCTTTCACTGATGGCTGACAAGGTGGAGACGAGGGACGAAAGACGAGACCCTTGTTATTACCTACATTCTTCAGCGCTAGAGGAAGCCATTATGATAAAGCAGTAACTCCTATGTTTCATGCAGCTGTGCTTTTTCAGTGGAGATGCATAACGGCAAGATACAGTGTTGATGCTCCATGTTGTACAATGGCCACACCAAACTTTATGGACTGAGGAGCTGTATTTGTCCCACACAACCCCAACTATTTCATCAAGGCTTCTTCCTTTCATCCTGAAGTAGCCATAGCAGGGCTCTACAAAGCAGATCTATTTCTCAGTACCATGAGGCAGCAGGGAGCTGGGATTACTAGAATATACTTCTTTAATATGCTAGATTTTTAAGTGAAATCAGCACTCCTAGTCACTGAGAAAGAGCTTAGAGGGAGCACTCCTGGGCTTGTGTTCTGATGTGATGGCTTTTGACAGGCTGTGGTTGAGCCGCTGCCTCTGTGATCACTAGTACACTGACAAAACAAGAACTCCACACAGTTCTTTCTTGTAAAGGAAAAAAAACTCAGCTCGAGATAAGAAAAATAAGAAGCTCACAGCTTCTGGACTTGTATCCTTCCACAGAAGCAGCACCCGAAAAAGAGCCCGGCCTTCCAGCTTCACAGCACCCCGACCACGGCGGCAGCGGGCACACCTCTGCTAGGTGCCTTGGCAGAGGGAGCCACCTCCGCGACCGTCCCTCGGCGCAGCGAGGCCTCCCCTGGCCAGGCCCGGCGTAAAACCGCCCAGCGGTTACCAGCACAAACCGGCGGGCTCTGCGGTACCGCCTGCATCGCCGCAGGGCACTGCCTGTACTCCTGACCCGCCCGCGGGCCCGGCCCCCGCCCGAGGCAGCGCCTCGCCTCGCCGCGGAGCGAAGCAGCGCGGCCCAGGGCTCCCGCCTAGGCGAGCTCCGCGCTGAGGGCATGCTGAGGCCCAAGCCTAGCCTAGCCTAGCCTAGCCTCCCCTCCCCTCCCCTCCCCGGCCTGGCCCGGCCCGGCCCGATCCCCGGAGGAGGCAGGACCACCGGCCGGGCTCCTTCCCGAGCAACGGCAGCAGCCGCCACACGGAAGCAAGACTCCCACCTTCCCACAGTGACC
>VXAL01016976.1:32453-90501 GCA_013399475.1 Chauna torquata
AGAGCAGCCCGGTGCAGCGGGGCCGAGCGCGCAGGCTGCTGGCGGAGGAGCGGCCCCGGGGCGGAGGCCACCGGTGTCCGCCGGGCGCGGGGTCCGTCAGCGGCCCCGGCCTGGACGTGCCCGCGCGTTCGTTCTGACGGGCTTCTCCCCCGCCTTGTCAGGCGGTGAAACGCGGATAAAAGGCGAGTTAGAGGAGAGCAGGAGCATCCCAGGCAACTCTGTGCGGAGCTGCCGTGCTCTGAGCAGTGTCAGCGAGGGGAGAAGCGACCAGGTAAACGCCACAAGCAGCTGCCTGCCTGCTCACCAGGTATTGCCAGATGCTGATTTACGAAGGTAATCGGAGCAGACTCAGTTCTTGAAGGGGTTTGAAGTACAAATCTGGGATCTGTATCCTGCGGGTAAAGGATGGCACAGGAATTAGGGACTCCTGTAAGGAAGAGAAGGAAACAGTGACGGAAGTGACCTGTCTGTGGACAACCTAGGATTTCAATCTGAATGTGACTGTTTTCTTCAGGGCTGCTTTTGAGTGAAAAACGGTTTTTGTGATTGCATGGAAGTCAGCATGTGACGCTCCTTGGGAGACAGGAAGTGGACGTGGGCAAATGAGGTATCTCCCGTAAGAGTTGTGCAGCTGCGTAGGCAGGATTAGCGTTCGGGTCCTCTGCAGGGCCGAGGGGGCAGGACTTTTCCTGTGCTATAACCTACAAACTGCTACTTCAGGAGCCTGCTTTGTTGCTTGTATTATAAAGCTCAAAATCTGAGGAATTGAGGGCTGAAGGAAGGACTGAAACCATGGTGAAAATGCATAAATATGGAAATGTACCTCAGAGATCTTGTCAGTGTGCGAGACAGAGCAACTCCCCCACTTATACAGACCCCTGCGTCGGAGAGTGTCTTGTTACTTCAGTATGAGGAACAGTGTGAAAGCCCCTAGGAAGGATTAGCTAGCTTTTGAAGAGGAAATGCATATCTGAGTGCAGATAGGTATTATTAATGCAGTCAACCCAATAAAATGAGATTGGGTAGAGTGTTTGATATAAGATAGATATATGCTTTATAAGAGTATTGTAAATTCCATTTGTAACTGAAAAACCTACTCTTTTGGTGTATGCAAACTGAAAGGAGCTCAGTCATCCAACTGACCAGGCAGAGAGACCTGTTCTCTTCCTCTTCAAGGAAGGATCAGTGATCACAAAGAATTAGAGTTTAATTCTGATTACTGCTGTTGTAAAAAATGTGTCTTGTATGAGCAGCACAGAGGCGTTTAGGGATACCTTCTGAGAACAACAGTCTGTTAGTATGGCTCTTGTGGATCCATGAGTAGGTGTAGGACACGTTTCTGTGACACTTGGACGGTATTAGCATTAAGGAAAAAGTGATGATTTCCCCTCCTCGGAGGGGGGATGGTGTTAGCTGCAGGGTCAGAAGGAAAGAGGAAGCCCGTGCAGTCACTGAGGTTCTAGAGAGATGTTCTTCTCTTGGAGAAAGTACTGCATGGGATGCAGTGGGAGGCTGACAGCCTAGCATGTTCTAGAAAGTTCATATTGCCAGATAGACGTCATGAAGCTAAAAAGAGCAACTAAGTAATGTTGGGTTTCTATCTCGCTTTGTTGCCTATGTGTATAATATAAGCAAGGCAAAAAGTGGAACAGAAAATTGCAAATGAGTCAGTAGGCTGAAGGGAGATGATATCTAAGGAAGATTTGGAGGGGCTTTTTTGTCACATCTGTTGACCCTAGATTGTGCAAAGGAATGGCTTTTGAGGCTAGCTTGCAGGGGGCATGTCGGGAGGTACCGGAGTCTTTACCCAGAGCAGCTGCTGGTGTAGGTGGTGCCGAGGCCTTGCAGAATGTGGTGTCCTGAACTTTTTCCAACTTGAAAAGCAATTGCTCTTGCCCTAAAGTTGTGCAGGCTCTTACACTGCACAGCTATGAGTGCAGTATTTGAAAGACACAAAAAGTTCTTTAAGACTATTTAGGATTTGCAGCTGTAGATTAGGGTGAACAAAAAATGGAAACTGGGATATTGTATGGTAAATGTGAGGAGAGACGTCTGTCCTTTGGGCAAGTGTTAAGAAAATGTCTAAAAGCAATGGACAGATGGATAGACTGGTCATCAGAGCTCGGGTATTTATTTGGCTGTGATGTTTATTTGTAGCTTTACATGGCTTCCTTATACAGCCAAATCCCCTGAAAACCTTTTAAGAGAAACTATGCTGCATAGAGTCCCTTGCATCCTAGAGAAGCATTAGGCTTCTGGTGCCTGACTCGGAGTGAGCCTTGTTCATTGTGTGGGCGTGGGGATGGATGAATCACTGGACGGTCAGAAATAGACTCCTAGCGGCTGGAGCTCTGTAGGATCTACTCTGAGATCATGTGAGGCGTAAAGTAAATAAATGCTCCCTGCTTCATGTGTAGGACAGTCTTGTCCTGTTTATTTCATGTGTGCACCTGGGAAAGTGAACTGTCTGTGGTGCGTGTACTGTGAGTTTGGTGTCTATCGAACTACAGAATTTGTTATCTTGTGACCAGATCATCCCCTCCATTAGCATGTGGAGCTGCTGTAGCGTGTGTTCTGTTATGCTGGCTATAGTAGGGAAAACTGCTTTGCTAGTTCAAGAGAATGCACAGTTTGGAGAGCTCACCCACCAGGGCTGGCAAGAAGGACTGTTCCAGCCAAAGCTTTCATTCAGGGACTGTTTTGGGAAGCTGTGTTGCTCTCCACAGAAAAAGGCTTGCTGCGATTGTATGTATTGTTTTTGTACAGTAAACTGCAGAGAAAACGTGAGGAATCAGGCTGCATTTGCATGCTCCAGTTTACATCTTCACATGTAACATGGAAGGTGGCAGCACCAAAACATGATCATGTCATGCTCTGTAATTGTATGAAAACTTTGCCACCCACCCAAGGAGTAGTATTTTATAAATGTGCTTCCTTGTAAGTTTGCCCTTTTAGCAAATACACGTGGAAACAATTATGATACTGTAAAGCTATTTTGGAGTTGATACTCATTTCTGGGAGAGTATCACTAATCCAGGAAGGAGTAAACTTTGTATCCGCTTAATACTCTTCTTGTTCAGTGGTTAGCTTGTTTACTTTTGAACATTTTTCTTTAAAACGGTCCCTTGTTTTTTTATTTAGCTTTGTTTTCTGACTTTCAACATCTAAGTGATTGTCAGGATGATATAAACAAATGTGGTATATTAACTGTTACACAGTGGGCAGTCATCTGTTTGACTTAACATGTGTGTTACAGCTTTTTTGGGAATGTTCACAAGTAGCTGGTGTCCATGGTTTTTTATTTATTACCACATTGGGAGTTTGTGGCAATGGCAGCTCTGGCTGTGTGCTCTTGGTAGAAAGATGGGTTGGTTGCGGCATACCAGTGAGCCCTCACTTGTTGCCCTAAATCAGACATGTTATATGGTCCGAAATAGATTGGGTTTGTTTCCAATTTGAGTGGAAAGGACAAATGGTGTATGTGTAGTGGAAAGTTTGAGCTACAGCAATCTTTGTGAAAACATTCTCCTGCTGTTTGTCTTTGTGCTCACCCCAGGATTTCAAAGCAGAGCTTGGCTTGAGAGGCTTTTAGCAGAGCACAAAGGCAGGGCGGGCATCGTGGGCATGAGTCTCTAGCGCTGGTTAAGGAATGTGGCCAGGGGTCAGTGTTAGATGAGAGCTGACCAGCTGCTGGTGGAATTAAATTGCATTTGAGAGACAGAGCTGAGCTGGACAGAGGAATTGCAATACCTGCTGCTTTTAAATTCAGCGTTGATCTGAAAAAAATATGACTTGTGATGTGGTGGGATTATGCATGTTCTCATAAGTTTATACAAGCAGAACGCTTAGGGAAAATCCGTGTAGGTCTTCCTGTCAATATGGGAGAAAAAATACATATCTTTCAACTATTTATCAACTGGAGATGAGCATTTATTTGCTGTCCTTGCTGGGAGGCAAGGCATCTCCTCACAGGAGAAGAAAGCTGTTAAGTGCAAGAGGGAAGTAGACCATCATTTTGTTTTCCCGCTATATCGCAAACATTTCATAGTTAGGATCTTGAAAGCTTATTAGGGCAATGTGCTGAATCCTTAATAAGGGTATTTTTCCTTTAGCTCTCGTGTTAGGCAGCTGCTAGCCCTTAGTATCCAGGTGGTGTCCATGGATGTGCAGAAGGAAAGCCATGGGAGAGGGAAGGTGCCATTGCTGAAAGAAGCTGAAGACCATTGATACTCATATGTTCAGATTCCTGTCTATGGTCAGGATTGAATTTGTTTTTGACTTTTGTTTCTTGTGGGAAAGGCGTAGGAAAGAACAGTATTATGGTTTCAATTTAGTTATTATTAAAATGTCCAATTACTGTAAATACAAGCAGGACTCCTGGTTTCCAGTTTGATTTTTTTCAGCTTAGTATTGCTACAGAAGTTTGCTAAAATCGCACTTTTGGCCTGGCCAGCGATACCTTGCAGATGGGTTGCTGTAAGATGTGCTTTCTCCTTGCTGCCCGCTACTGCCCTAGCGCAGTGCTGGCGCTTTGTGTCTCTCAGCCCCTGTACCAGCTGAGAACCAGGTACCATCGTCTGCGATAAACACTACAGAAACTTAAGCATTTTTGCACTTCAACTTTGAGAGGGGTAAGAATTAGCCAGAGGGCTCAAAACTTACTTGGGGATGCACTTACCTGTCTGATGCGCGTTCACCCGCTGACAAGCAGGGAACACCCCAAGCAGGGCTATCGGAAGCTGGGGAACTGCAGGATTTCTCCTCGGATTTAAAACATGCTCCAGGCAGAGGGAATACTGTCAGCAGTGACAGTGCTGTATTCCTGGTTGACATTCTTGCGTAGCTCCGGTTGCTGTGGCTGTAACGTGCCTGTAAGTCAGTCAGCATTCACAGTGTAGCTTCTGTACCTTACTGTGCTTTACCTCAGGGCTCTGAAGAAATTTCCAAGAAAATTGGTTGCAACTCGCCTTCCTAATACAAATCTTTTAAAAAACAACAACAAAAAAACAAGAGAAGAAAGAGACTTTAGCTTAGTCACACTAGAACTTTCTTGACGAACAAAGCATATGCAGAGCACAACGTGTGGCTTGCTGTGGCTGGTGGCTCTCCCTTTGCAGGAGCGTGGAGCAATCTACTTGTTCCCACAGAGGCTTGCTCGTAATTAGCTCTTGTGCTGCAGTGGGCTGAGCCTCTGTAGTTGTTACAAGTATGCTTTGTGCTCTCTGCTTGCTTTCTGCTGGAAAACGTACTGAAGGAGAAGAGAAAGATGCGTTTCTTGCCTCTCTGTTATAATTTCTCCACTTAAATTACCATTGTTAAGCATATGGCAAATTAAGCAGGCTGCCACAGGGTAAATTGGTAAGGGTTTACACTGTGTTAGCTTTTCTGATAATTGTACCTGTACAATCCATAGAAAGTATGAAGTAGCTTATATGTCTGTTTTCACTGACAGATGATTACTTCTTGGGTGGAATGGGTAAAGCATAGAGATGCTTACAGCGGGGTAGCTAATACTGTAATTTGTACTGGTGTCTGCACCACGGTCACTCACCTGTGCAGCTATTAGTCTTAATGGGCAGAATAACTTCACCTTGAGGCTGGTTATGGTATAAGAAGCAGGAGATGTAGTTGACGAGAAAGATGCTAATGTTGTGCTAACCCAAGAGGCTGCTCTTGTTGGAAACCACAGCAAAGGTGGACTTTCGAGTGATTTCAGTTTCAAAGATTTTGGTATTTGTTTTTTCCCCAGAAGATTGGGGATACTGGGTAGGCTGGTAATTTGGATCTAGAGTTTGTAACACCGCCGTAAAGCGTTACACTAGTAGTTCCCCAACAGTTACTGTCAGGCAGTTAGTGACAGTCCATCCGTGCCTCCTGCGTGTGCCTGTGATGTTGCTGATGCTGCTTTCCAATGAATCAGGCTGGAAAAGCTGAAAACTTAGCAAAACCAAGAAGTGCTCAGTGGTACGTATTTCCCTGGAGCACTTCAGCTGTACTTAAAGTGGTGTGGCACCTTCGGTATGCCAGCACAGAAGAGGACAGGCGTTTCAGCTGCAGAAAGCTGCAGTGCATCCTGGTCTTAAAACCTATTAGATTTAGTGCAGCATCTCCATGGTAGATGCAGGGTCAAACCTCACTGTAATGTCTTAGCCTTTGTGCACTCAAAGAGGAAGAGTTTAATTGAATTAGTTTGTCTTGTGCTACTGTGGCTCTGCTGTCTACTGCATAAATCCTGTTTTCCTGAGCTGCTACTGCTACAGAGAATATGAAGCGCGGTTAGAGAGATACAGTGAGCGAATATGGACATGCAAAAGCACAGGAAGCAGCCAGCTGACGCACAAAGAAGCTTGGGAGGAGGAGCAGGAAGTCGCTGAGCTGTAAGTACCAGTGAAAATATTGGTATGTGTCTGTCTTCAGGCACTGGGGCAAAGGAGGGGACTTGGAATGAGATGTGATTGCTAGTTTATGAAGTAAGTAGCTTTTTACTGGCTGTAAGTAGATCTGGGGATTCTGGAGTTGAAAGCAAAATCCAAATTTGATGCCATTGCTAATGCAGTTGAGTAATGTACTTCTGTGCTGTATCTTGGTATTACTTGAACTAAAATAGTTCAGCATATGGTACTTGGTGTATTTTAGAGCTCCTTGAGTAATGAGAATTTTTCAGAGGGGGAAAAAAAATCACAATGTGAAAATACACTGTTGGAGAGTTTCACATCAGCGAGGTCCACAGCTGTAATTATTTTTGGCACATCTGAATTGGAATCAGTCATTGTATAAGCATTTGGGGATCCACTCTACTTGAAATGATAAAGAACAAAGGGAAAACAGCAAGAATAATTATTCTGTTCCTCCACTGTTCCTCCTTGCTGGTGTGTCCGTGACCTCCCCCTCTAGTGCATAGCATAGGCCCTGAATCCTTCATTGAGATCCAGTGTCACTCTTGCCATAACAAAATTTTCTTTAAAGGTGTAAGTCCTTGGCTGAACTAATATATATATATAGTTTGTTTTGTGTGTACCGAACTATAGGAATAATGCCAGACAAATGGTATGTTTCTCTGTTCTGTGAACTGATGACTTGGATTTCTGTGACTTTTTTTTCCTGGATTTAAACTGGGCAGATTGTCAGCAGTACCACCTAAGAGAGGAAGGTTTCTGCTGTAGCTCATTCATGAAGAATCTAGATTTCTGAATAACTCTTTTGCCAATCAGTAGCTTCAGCCTAAGGAGAAATTCCCCATAATTTAAGGTTAAACACATCTTTAAAGGCAACAAACGAGAAACCTATTTCGTAATAATCCTAATTTCGATGAGGCTTGAAGTACTACTGTCACCCATCCTTACTCACAGATGTTCCTGTTTTTGAGAGGAGGGTGTGCAACCAACTAGTGTCGCATCCTGTTTTGGGTAGTGATGTCGGATTGGTCTGGCACTTCTGAAAACAACGAGAAATGTAAATGAAATAGAAATGAAAGATTTATCAATAACATTTAGCTGTAGTCTCTCTAAATGTGGGGAAAAAACATTCTATGAAATGAAATTTTGGACTTGTCTCTTTGAAACAGGATTAAAAGCTTCCCAGGCTGTTTATGGGCTGCTGACAGGAAAAAAAAAAAGTTCATTTAGTTTGCCATGAACAAATTTATCCCTTTTGCAAGTTGTAGAACAGCTAATATAGCAGAGGAAGCTAAAAGGGTTTTGGAAGAAGTGGAATTTCTTCTTACAGTAACTTGAAACAGATTCGATTTTTTTTTTTTTTTTGCAATATATGCAAAGCCAAAAAGCTTTATGCAATATTCTTCTCAGTACTCCTATAAATTAACTGACTTGATACTTTAGTAAATAAATTAGTCAAGTAAACATGCAACAGTCTTCTCTTCTTTGAAAAAGTTGTCAGATCTTGATATGGTGAAACACAAACCTTTTTTTCTCTGGAAAGATAATTGATTGTGTAAGCCCGGGTCTGCCTTCTTTATTGTGTTAGGAGTCTGTAAGCCCAGAGTTTGGGAAGGAAGAAATGCTAAGTGTTCATCAGCATCATCTTATTTTTGGAAGCAAAAATCTTGAAGTAACAAGTCCCAGAGTAATGACAAGGTCTTGGTGTATATTTAACATCTAATTGGGAGGTGATAATAACCAGCAAGAAAGGGTTTACTGTCAGTGCTACTCTTCCCAGAATCCTTTACAGTATTCCTTCTGGGAAGGACAAGTATAATTGGTATTGTTATGCCAATTAACACTTTGGGGGGTGGAGGTGGGAGGAGGGCATGAAAAAGCCCTTCTGTCTTTGCATTCCAATGTGGCATCTGCCTGGATTGTCCTGGCTGTAAATGTTCCTGGAATTGCGAAATGGGAGGCTACTTTGCATTTTGGCTTTTATTCCCTGAATAATGAAGGCTTCTTATGTCCTTGCTCAGCTTGAAGGAGGAGTTCCCCATCTGGTATGAGAAACTGGTACTGGAAATAGTCCACCACAACACTGTATCTTTGGAAAAGTTGGTGGATGCAGCTTGGCTGGAGATCATGACCAAATTTGCAGTGGGAGAAGAGTGTGACTTTGAGGTAAGGATCTGTTTTCCATTTTATCCCATGCTTTTGCACAGAGCTAATTTTGGATATCTAAAGGCAGAAGAAGTGGGTAAGAATATGTTAGCCACTTGCATTATCAGAAAGATGGTGAGAATTTCTTTTCTGTGGAATCCCAGTGACAGCACCTACTTTTCAATGCAAAACAGTTCTATAAACAGAAGTACACGGCTAACCCATACTGATGTCACGAGAAAAAGGACCGACTTGTGTGTGTGCATGTGGGGAAATGAAGATAGCCTTGTTATTCTGTTTAAATATGCAATGGTCTCTGCATATAAATTTAAATATATGTAAAATATGTATTTTTATTTTAATTAATAGTAGTTTGAAAAGATTACAGCAGCTTATAATTTTACATAACATGTTCCCAGAAGGAGTGGTAGTCTTAAACTGACATAGCTTGAAGTCCACTGCTTAGAAATATCTAATGATGCTCTAATAATTAGAGAAATCTCTCCAGAACTGGGACTGATGGGGAAAACTTGAACTTGTTAAAAGTAAGGAAAATTACTTTTAAAAAAAAAAAGTGTTCTCTGCTAGCAATCTGCTTAAGACGTATTTTCTCAGTTGGAGCTACTAAGGTAGCACATTTGCATCTTGCACACACACTCCTTCCTTAGGCTGAGAAAGCAGCATTATTAAATGCTGGAGAAACTGGTGGTTTGGCCGTTCTCTTTTTCGTAGTGATTTGTACAGAGCTTCCAGATAGAAGTAGCAGAAAGAAGTCCTGTAGTTTTTTCATGAGAGAGATTGAGCTTCTCTCAGGAGGGTGTCAATTAAGCATTTTGCCAAACCACAGTTTACAGGTCCTTTTATTTTTTTTGGTGTGGGGTTTTCTTTTTTATTTGTTTTCTTTCATTTCTCAAAGTGTTAGAGCTCATTAGGTCATGTGTCTTGCTCAGGTTCAGTTTTCATTAATATTTTGATGCAGGTTGGTAAGGAGAAAATGTTGCCTGTGAAAGTTGTGAAAATACATCCCTTGGAAAAAGTTGATGAAGAGGCCTCTGAAAAGAAATCTGATGGAGCCTGTGATTCCCCATCCAGTGATAAAGAGAACTCCAGCCAGGCAGCCCAGGACAATCAGAAGGAATCTATCCTGAAGGAGGATGACAACAGGAGGGAAAGTCTGAGTAAGTAGTAAGACAGCATACAAGTAGGTAACAGCTGGAAATGAGTATTTGAATTCATGCACATCTGGGCTGTGAATGCTGTATGTGACGTTTAACCAGTGTTATGTAATCGGGATCCTGAAACGTTCGTTGTTAGTGGTGCAGCTTCAGTGGTGTCACTGCTGTTGGCTTTCAACAGTTCTTGCTGGTTTTAAAGCAGAAAACGTACTGTGGTTCTAAGATGTCATATGGAATGCTATGCATGAAAGGTATAAGGTTTGAAAGTATAACAGCCATATTAAAAAGAAAGGGGGGAAAAAGCCCTCAGCAAAAGTTCATGCAGAATCGTAAAGTTCTGCTGTGATGTCCTTACCCCATCCTTTGAACAAACATCTCTGGTTCTAAAGGTTGTTGTTTTGCAATCAGAGACAAGCTGTTGTTTTCTTTCTGCTATCAAAAACAAGCTCTCACTTTTTCATGTCCCTGATTGACATTAAAAATAAGCAGTTTATTTTGGTTCTCTCCATTCCAATTTTCAAGTGCTGAGTCAAAATTCATGCAGAAAAATACATACTAATCTTTTTTGCAAAGGGTTCAAGATAAAGCATACTTTGAAATACTGTTCACCATTTTCATATCTGTTCCTCCTTGCTGCAGAAAGAGCAGTGGATGTCCAAGGCTTTTCTTGACTCTGAGAAGGTTCTGTTGAAAGAAAAAGCAAATTAGTTTAATGTCCTGTATAACTTTGGAATTATAAGACTCTTTAACAGAGATATGAAAACGTGTGTTTTAAAAGCAAACAAGAACCCACAGCATAGCTCTGATCTGGATAGCTTAATTTTAAAGGCACAGAAATGTAATACACTGCTTACATTTGTAAATAGTCACTCGAACATCTGAGGAAGGTGTATAGCCTCCTCTTATACAGAGAAGAGGAAAGTGAGAAAGGAGCCCAGGAAGCTAACAGCAAAGTCAGGAGTAGGTTACAATTTCTTCCAAGTTCTAGTCCTAAGCTTAATAATTGTCAACTGTTTCTGATTTGTACTGGAAAAAGTTGCAAACTGTTTTGATTTCATTGCAGTGCTCTGTATAACCAGGGGGGGAAAAGTGTTGGAGAAGCAGTCTGGCCCTATACTCATCTTCTGAAACCGTAGCGGTGCTTGGAGAGGGATGAATGCATGCTGTTTTTTTTTAATTATTATTTTATTGGGTAATAGTTCTCTTAAACTACTTTATAACAGGCATGGGAAGTAGCTTTTATTTCATGAATGTTCATTGGCCAAATTTACAGCAGCATTTTTGGGCTTGGGTGTTTTGTAAAGACTACCACAATACTGTGTTCTGTGGCATGCAGTGCTGTAACCAGCTGTGTTAAGCTGTAGCCTTACTGAAGTTGCTGTACAGCCCTCTGAGGAGTGATGTAGCTCCTTGACAGAGACTGGAAGAACAATGCAAGAATGGAGATTCCTTTTTCAGGCTGTGACTTGGCTGGTTTTCTGACCTGTCCTCAGTTGCCTCTCTATAAGTTGGGACTGTCCTTCCCTTTCTGAAGAAGATAAACCTCAATATTTTCAAATCAAAGATGCTAGCCAAGTCATAACATAATCAGTAAAAGCAGCAAGCACTTTTTAAATTCTTTTCCTTGTACATAGGCATTTATTAAAAGGATGTGTTATTGCTAATGTTTTTATATTTTAGATTATAATAGAACATGATTCATAGGCGTAAACTCATTCCTAACTATATTCCAGAGTGTTATAATAACTATGTAGCGTTTGTTAAACTTACACAACTTACTACGGAAGTAGTAAAGACTTGCTTTCATTTAGTGGGCCCTGAATTGCACCCATAGGAGGCTGTATACACTATCTGGAGGTCACCTAGCCACACGTACTTTGACTTTCTAATAAGTTACATCCTTGACCACTGTTGATATGTGTTGAGGTCACTAAACAAGGGTGCCTAGCAGTAAGAACAGACTTCTGCATGACTGCATGGTGTAAGAGCTGTATCTTTCCATGCACACACAAGGGGGCAGAGTTAACCTTAGCATTTCTAGTAATACTTATGTCAAACTTGCAGATTTTGTTGAAGGAAGAAATGTGCAGAGAAAGAGCTTCAGTCTCTTTGGTTAGGAAATTATTGTGCTTCAGAAGTTTTTTTTTTAAAAAAAAAAGTAAGGCTTTATACCAGAATTATTGCATCAGATGTGCAGTCTGAAGTAGCTTTGTATCTTTAGTTGCTCAAGGAGAGCAATCTGGAAAATCTGCAGAAGTGAGAGGAAAGGCTAGTTTTTCCTGAATGTGGATGGTGAGCTACTGAAGGCAGGTTCTGCAGCTTGAGCTGTACTTAAAGCTAATACTGCTTTGGAAAATCCAAAATAATTGATGAAAAGAAGGAGACAACAGCATGTGGATGTTTTATGAGGTTCCAGTATGTAAGCTTTATTACAGTACAATGCAACAAAAAATTTCCTTGAAGTTTGCATTTTATAAAAATAACTTCAGGAAGGAATGTGTAGTGGTTTATTGCCCCCCTTTCCTCTTCCTCCCTTCTTTAGATTTCCAGGTGCTGTTTGATGGACTTCAATATAGTTATCCTTATTTCTAGAATCTAGAGAGTAAATCACACAAGGACAGGTCACTTACAGGCCTATTGCAGAGGGAGCAGTGTAACCGAGTCTTTTTAAAGCCAGGACTAAGCAACATGTTGTTATTTCTTAAATATAAATCTAGCATGCATGGTACACACATCCAGCAAAGATAACATTCAGCCACTTTCAAGTAGATCTTTTACAGAGCTTGAAGTGTCTTGTATGCAACTTCCATTGTGCTGTTGAACAGAAAAACGTAGTTTAGTATCTGTTAATTTACCAAGACTTTTAATACAAATGTGGAACAACAGCAGATGGAAGTTACATCGTAGCCTAATTTGTGATGACAGGATTAGTGTCTTTTCATACATGCTATTGTTGTTACAAAATCCAGGGGTTTTGATTTTTAAAGCAAAACTTCCCTAGTGCTTGGAACAGAAATTTCAGGTTGCATTATCTGAAATGTATCACTAATGTATCACTAATGCAGAAAGTAACTACATGTTTATGTATATGGTGCAGGGAGCCCATGGCATCTGTGATCTGTTACCTAACCAAGATCCCTGATTTTGGAAGGGATAGGTGGCAGAAATTGGTTTTATACCATGTAAACTATAATATTGCTGAAGTTGAAATGCTATAGGGCTTAATATGTAGCAAAGATATACAAATTTAAAAATCTGACTTACATCTAGCATCTTATGCATGTATTCTATGTATACTTAGCAGATAATTATTCTTATCTATTGTGCTTGCTTTAGTGCTTTCATCGAGTCATAGCCACAAATGTAAAAACATTTGGGGATTGTGTCCTTCAGTAAGCTTGGATTTTGTCTTAAGTGATTAACAGGTGCAACCCGACTATAGAAATAACAGACTCAATGTCAGCGGGCAAGGAGATGTGATTCCTTTGTACTCTTTCAGTTACACCTCTTTTGAGAATAAAAAAAACCCAGAGTTGTATAAATATACTTAAAATCTGCAGCTAAACTAGCTCATATGCACAGGAGCATATAACTGGAAGTCGCTTAATGGCCACGAAAGTTAAATGATACTAAAAATTACTCTAATTTGGAGTCAGTAACTCCTGCAGTAGAATTATTTCAAATATGGCATGACAGAGGCTAAGGGTCTTAGCAGCAACTTGCTAAGCAGGTTACTGGTTAGGTTATGAAATCTATCTTCTCTTTGTAAACTTCATAGAACTTTTTCTCCCTTTGCATAGGTAGTAGCAGCTTGCCTTCCATTAAGACATGGGTTTAAATAGTACAAGTGGTCCTTTATGCTCCTTGAAGATAGGTGTTGTCTCCTATTTCAGGCCTGTTTAGGGACTCCATTCTCAGCCCATGTCTTCAGGATGTTTCTAAAAACCAATTTGGGAATTTTTCCTGATATTGTAGTTAACCGAACACTGTATAGATGATGTGAGGGTTGTCCAGTTCCAGTTATGATCTGGATTCTTTCACTTTTTAAAAATCTAACGCTAAGGCACTTAATGTCTTGGTTTGTCAGATGATCGAGCACGTAGGTCTCCTCGGAAGCTTCCCACTTCTTTGAAGAAGGAAGAAAGGAAGTGGGTTCCACCTAAATTCCTGCCACACAAATATGATGTCAAGCTGAAAAATGAAGATAAGGTGAGATGACTGCTTGAATCCTTTCTGTTATAATGTGAACATGCAAGTTTGATTAAATAATCACTGTATGTCTGCACAGCACAACATAGTACTTTCTGATAGAGTTGAGGTATTGGAAGCAAGGTGGCTGCAGCTGTCAGCAAGGCTGACTAGCCTCGCTGTTTCTATATATAGTTTGGTTTTGTGCATGGAGACACCTGACAGTCCCCTGGTACCACAGGGAAGCTGAGTCACAGTGCTTCATTAGTTTAGAGTCATTGCTGTTGACTGACTAATTTCTGGTCAGGCTGTTAATGAAACTTGGTGAGAGGTAGGCTACTGATAATCGTGAGTGGGAGTTGCTGCTTTTGTTCTGACCTAACCTCTGTGAGTGTCATAGGTAACTGTGCTTCAGGAAGGGCTGTGTAGCTGCAGCACTGCTGCATGCTTTTTGGCATGTTTGCTAATTTGACAGAGGTGGGACTGACCTCAACTTAATGAGTACTGCTTGCAGAGTTACTCCTCTGATATCAGGAAAAAAATCAGAACAAAATAAACACTAACATGTAAAGCTTCTAAGTTAGTAGTAGCAAGCACGTGCTGGGGGAAGGTCAGAGACTTTTGTCGCCACGTAAAGCGATGGGCTTTGGTAAGCAGTCTGCAGCATAAACTAACATTTTTTTTTTGTTTTTTGGTTAACTGAATCTCCTACTAACCTCTATTAGGCATCTCAGTTCTGCAAGTTCTGTTTATTTTGTTTTGAGTCTTTGTAAGAGAGTTTTGAAAGAGTGAAGAGTTTGTGGACACAAAGCAGTATAATGGCCCATGCTCCTTTTAAACATATGACTAAATCTATGTCTATTATGTGTCTAGAAGTTGAATGTTAACAGTCTGTCTGTTTATCTCCAAGATCATCAGCAACGTACCAGCAGACAGCTTAGTCCGTACAGAGCGTCCTCCCAACAAGGAGATACTGAGGTACTTCATCCGGCATAATGCGCTACGGGCTGGCACAGGCGAGAATGCCCCATGGGTGGTGGAGGATGAGTTAGTGAAGAAATATTCTCTCCCCAGTAAATTTAGTGACTTCTTGCTTGACCCGCATAAGGTAAGAATTCCTAAAAGTATCTCCTTTGTTTAAGGGTGGGGAATGTGTGAGAAAGTGGTCTTGGTCAAGACTTCAGTGTGTCAGTTTGCTTTTGGTGCTCCTGTGCTTAAATCCTAGAGACACAGAGGAGAAAGGCCTGCTCTTTTGATCATTGACCCTTTATAAGGTGAAACAGCTTGAAATTCTGAAACAGTGGTCCACATTGAAAATTTGAACTGTTATGTGCTGTGACTTGACTTTTCTTAACTTTTCCAGTAGTGATTTGCATTACTTGTCTATAAGTAGTGACAAGATTTCCTGGTGCAAGACAAACAGAAGAGCTATATTCCTTACCTAGTAATATGAATTATTGCCCCTTTTTTTTTTTGGTTACAGTGGAAGAGCTGGATATGTTTGAATTGTTAATTGGTTCTTGTATGGTGCTGGATAGAGAGATGGCAGACACCACAAATTTTGTACTGAATAATCTAAGTAGCAGGGATGTTTTTCTTTCTGGTCCATTGTAATAACCAGCCAAATCTACTGCTAACTGAGTAAATGCAATATCAAGAAATCTGCTGTTTTGTAGTCCACCTTTGGGTGTAGAAGACACTATTTTGTTCACTTGGTAAACTCACTTTTTCATGGACTCAATCTTCATCAAGCTTTGTTCTAAAACAAAACCAGAAGTACTTGCTATATCCATTTTCCTCATCAGGAGGATAACACCCTTTTCTAGCACATTTCTATGGACTCTTCTAGAACTTTGTAAATTCACTTATATGAAGAATTTATTTTTCCCGTTTACAACAAGGGTAAATACAGCTTACTTATTTTGGGTCACTGTCTTACTAGAAATTAGTGGTAGCGTACAAGTTTTTATTCAGCACACTGATAGATACAGGCATACTTCTGGTATAAGAAAAAATATGCAACTGTAACATCTTTGTGACTTACAGAAGTCCTTAGCTTTGTGTTTAGGGATGGCACTGTCTGTAGTGTGTTTCCCACTTGGAACAGAGATTGAGTTTACGTTGAATTTTAAACACCAAGAAGTGGTTGGAGAATTTATTCAACCAGAGTTAGTGTTCTAGCAAAATAATTCTGTTGTATAAGTGACAATTTAATATATAGTATAAGTTGTAGATCTAATATTCATTAATTTGTAATTATAATAATTCATATTAATATTGGATGCTTTCAGCTTAAGTAGTTCTCTTCAGCAGAGAAGTCAACACAATTTTTGTAGAATAAAGTTATGCAGACACTTAATTCAGCTTGGGTGCTATCTTCAGTAAAAATTTCTCTAAACAGGTAATGAGGACTCTTAAGTTGGAGTAAGGCCTTTAAAAGTGAACATCCAGAAGCCAGAAAGTCTGATTTTCTTTGACAGTCTTAACTTGATCATATTTGTGTATGTCTTTTCATATGTAAATACTTCTCAGGTGCTTGCATCTTTAGCTGTGCTTACCACTGCAGAACTTTTTGTTGCTAAGTAATTTTAACTTTTCAGTCTCTGTTTTCTGATAATTTTATCCACAACCTAAAGGTTATATTCTTATAAATGTCCTGTATTTTATTTTTTCACTTCTTGAAGTGAATTGGTATTCTAAATTCCTGACACTAGATTGAGATGCTGAAATCAGTCTCTGTTTGGCTCTGGGTTAAACTGTTCTATGCTGAAAGTATGCTGTTGGGTGGGTTATTTCAACAGCTTAAAAACAATCAGATATTCAATTACATTTATTCAGCATTGAGTCCTCTCGTCTCACTTTTATTACAGACCTCATATTTAAAAAGCAGTGAGAATGCAGATCCTGAAACTTTCAGGCAGTTCAGAGACAAGTCTCTGAATTCCTGTTGCCACATGAATTCCTGTTACCAGATGTTATCACATCTGTACTCCATCAGTTTTCATCTGGATGGTGGCCTGGGTGGGGTCCAGGACTGAACCCTACAGGACTTGCTAAGAAATCTCTTTGAGCAGAGGAATAGTTTTCAAAATTGTCAGCTTTTCCTAGGCAAACCCTCTCTCTACAACCTTTTAAGTAGAATCACAGTGGTTTTATGTAATGCAGTAGGAAGCATTTAAAGTACTTCTTGTAGTATTTCATTTTTATAAATTTAAATGTTAACTTTCTGGAAAGAGCTAATAGCCTCATAAGGAACCTAGTGACTGCTGTGTAGCATGTTGAAAGTTACTGCAGAAGCCTTCATTACCCTTAAAGTACTGAGTGCTACTTGTTCATGGGAAAAATATATTAAGGATCTAGATAACCCTTACATAACTTGAAATATTAATATAAAATCATCCTTTCTTTAATTTTAGTATATGACTCTCAACCCCTCAACCAAGAGGAAAAGCTCTGGATCACCTGACAGAAAACCTTCCAAGAAATCCAAAACTGATGGAACATCTCTGGGTCAGCCACTGAGCCCTACTCTGTGGTGTCATGTCCATTTGGAGAAATCTATTATTGGCTCTCCATTGAAGGTGAAAAACTCTAAGAACTCAAAATGTCCCAAAGAGGAGTTGGAAGAGGTGATGAAAATCATGTCACCTGGTAAACTTGGTTCTAACTTTCACATTCCAAAGAGGAGCCGACTGGGAAAGGGCAGCAAGAAATCCTTGGACACAAAGCAGAGAGGCAAAAGGGTTTTAAATGGGCAGAAAACATCGGGGAAATCAAAGTCTCCTAGGAAAGGCTTGAAGACCCCTAAGATGAAAATGAAACAAATGACACTACTGGACATGGCTAAAGGTACTACTAAGGTGTCCAGGGCTCCCAGGAATTCTGGAGGTACCCCTAGGTCTTCCAGCAAACCCCAGAAACATCTGCCTCCTGCAGCACTCCATCTCATTGCCTATTACAAAGAAAACAAAGACCGGGAAGACAAAAAAAGTGCACTTTCCTGCATCATCTCCAAAACAGCCAGGTTACTCTCAAATGAGGATCGTGCCCGTCTCCCTGAGGATTTACGAGGACTAGTGCAGAAACGCTATGAGCTTCTAGAGCACAGGAAGAAATGGGCCACCATGACAGAGGAGCAGCGAAAGGAGTATCTGAAGAAGAAAAGGGAAAAGCTGAAAGAGAAACTGAAAGAGAGAGCAAAGGAGCGGAAGGAGAAGGAGATGAAGGAAAAACTGGAAAAACAGAAAAGATTTGAGGACCAAGATCTCAAAGGGAAGAACTTACCCACTTTTAAACTGGTTGATACTCCAGAAGGACTTCCTAATACACTCTTCGGGGATGTTGCCATGGTGGTGGAATTCCTGAGCTGTTACTCAGGGTTATTGATGCCAGATGCTCAATATCCCATTACAGCAGTTTCCCTGATGGAAGCGCTTTGTGCAGAAAAGGGAGGCTTCCTTTATTTGAACCGGGTACTGGTCATTCTTCTGCAGACCCTGCTGCAGGATGAAATTGCTGAAGATTATGCTGAGCTGGGAATGAAGCTTTCTGAAATACCACTTACATTGCATTCTGCATCCGAGTTGGTCCGCCTATGCTTACGCAAGTCAGATGTGCAAGAGGAAAGTGAGGTCTCAGATAATGTAGATGAAAGCAAGGATTCAGCAACTTTTGATGATAATGAAGTACAGGATGAGTTTTTGGAGAAGCTGGAGACGTCTGAGTTCTTTGAGTTGACTCCTGAAGAGAAATTACAAATACTCGGAGCGCTGTGCCACCGGATTCTAATGACTTACTCAGTGCAGGACCACGTGGAGGCCAAGCAGCAGACGTCAGCTGAGCTGTGGAAGGAGCGCCTAGCTATCCTGAAGGAAGAAAATGACAAGAAGAGAGCAGAAAAACAGAAGCGGAAAGAAATGGTGGCCAAGAACAAGGAGAATGGGAAGGATGAGAATACAACGGGAAGAAATGAAAAGAAAAAAAATGAAATGGTGAAAATAGAGCACCGGCTCGAAATAGAAGCTGATGATATGATCAGTGCTGTGAAAAGCAGACGCCTTCTTACCATCCAAGCCAAGAAAGAGAGAGAACAACAAGAAAGACAAATGAGAGGTAAGAAAAATAAAGGAGAGAGTAGAGCGTTTGTGTGTCATGGAGTAGGGGAGAATAAATTAGTGCCAAAATTGACAATGTGTTTCCAAAAGCGTTAGCTACTTTTAAGGGATTTGCTTACAGAAGAATATTTCAGCTGCTGTAGGGCTTTATTACTGACAGGTTGGGAAGAGTTATAGGTGTTTCTATGGTGGCTCAAAACCTGGAATATTAAGAAAAAAGCAATAACTGATTTTAGTTTTCTATCTGTGGGTATCTTATGAACAGTACCTTTCTAATTCTGTCAGGCTCGGGGAGGCTGGAATACAGAAAAAACTCTTTTGGGGCAGAAAAAGAAAGTGCATGTCCATGTCCAGCCGTCTTCGGATTCTTACGTACAGAGATGCTTCCTGCCTAAAAGCTGGTTCCCACAGCTGCTGCTGCTGGCCTTGCTGCTGTGCATGTTGTTGGGTTGATGCTAGCAGGCCTTCTCCCAGATAAGGACATGGGCAACAAATTTCAGTTTACGGTTTCTCACTTTAAAGAATTAGTTGTGGAGTTGTGTAAAGACAAACCATCCACTCAAACCTCTATAAATCATCAGTTGCAATACCGAACTTTGAATACCTCTGTGTATGTAGTGCTTTTTGCTAAGGTTTATTGAATATGAAGAGTGAAACACTGATGGAGTTACCCTTCAGGATTTGTTTTTTTTGTTTTTAAACGTGGGTGCCAGGCAGATGGAAGTGGACAGCACAGCCCATCTTGGTTGTTATGTTCTTTCTGAAACAGCTGAGGGATAAGGATCTTGCATGGAGCCTGGCTTATGTGACTTAGCTGGAATCTGGGAGTATTTGTTCTAGGAGAACAAGAATAGGTAAATAACATGGAATATCCTGAGGCTCTTAAGGAAGTATCCTTCTGGATACAGCTGTGCCTTGCATTGAAAGTAGTTAGACCTTTCAGATCTTCTGTTCAGTGATGTGAGTCTTAGAAGTATCGGTAATCTCAACAGAATCAACAGCCAGTCTCGGTAATATCAGTAAAACCAGGTAACTGTTCACTTGACTCCCATCCAAAGGGTGTTCAGCAGATGCTTGTTCACTCGTGTCACGTGTTGTACTGCTTCCACCGCAGGTTAGTTTCTGTCTGTCCAGGAGCCTCTTATTAATACTAAATTTAAGGAATCTCATTGGTCTGGCTTGATCTTTTTCCCCCCCTTTTCCCCCCCCTTNNNGTTTTCTGGTTGCATTTCATACAGTTGACTTCCCACCAGCTGATTTCACTTTGGTTCCCCTTTCCCCTTGGAGTTGCTGAAGATCTGGAGTGCTGTCCCACCAATGAAGAAAAACAAAGCATCAAGTATCTGTGCTGTTGTGTAGCTGAATGGCTGCTGGGCCCCGATTCTTGTAGTGTTCCAGTTGTTTCTTGGCAAGTTCAAGTTTATGACGAGATCTTACTACAAAATGAAACAGAATTTAAGCACTGCTTGGGCTGCTTCTTGTTGTTTTCGCTTGGATACTTCATACTAGTTATATGTGAAGAAAAGCAATATTGCATTGATGGAGATGAGAGTCATTTGTTTTGTGTGCTGGGGAAGTTTGATTCGTTTTTTTGGACTCCACAAGGAAAACTAGTTCTCTCTGGCAGAGAAGGAAGGAAGGATTCAGCCTTTCATTAAGGTTTGAATTCATATTGCTTCATTTCCACATAACAAACCCTAACATTTCAGCCATCCTGGCCCTCTTTTACCTGTTCAGCTGTTTCTGACAGGCATAAAGGTACCCTCAAAGTACCAAAGATCCTGGTTCATGTTGATGGTGCAATATTTAGGGCTGCAGAGCTAGCAGCTCTGAGCTAATCTGTTCAGGACTTCAGACTTGGTGGCTGGTGTGGTTTGAGTATGTGAAAAACAGATCTTGATAACCAGCGAGAACTGTCACAGCGCGGTCCTACCATCACGCAGGCTTTTTGTGGCCTGTTTCAGTATACTGGCTTTTGCACCATTTCAGTTGCATTTACTTTTAATAGTAATATCTCTGGGGGAAGTAAAAGAGCAGTTGCAGACAAAACACCTATAGTGCAGTGGGTTAGCTGGTGTGTGTGTGTGTATGTGTTGCATTCAGAGGTGTCTTTGTCACCACTAATGTCACATGTGTAACACTGAGTGCTAGCCACTTTCAGTTTAAGCCTATGAAGGTTGTGGCCAGTACTGCCGAGATATTCTCAGCTTAAAAAAAAAAAAGTTTAAGAAGGCATAAATGTATTTTTGTTCTTTCCTGACTTCAAAAAAAGTCAATATATAACTTCCTGTATTGATAATGTCATTAATATCTGTACTTTCTTGATAGTAAAAGTAAAGTCACTTTCATTTCCATGTTACTCCAGCACTTACTAATGGTTTTTCGCCTTACCGCTACATGAAGCAATAGCTCCTGTACAGTCTGTTGGAGGAGAATGGAGAGCTGAAAGTTTATACAGCTAACAAAGCCTGCTAGAGATGAAAGCACAGAAACTAGCCTGCTATCACAAATGAAAATGAGATGTGGGGGGGAGCTCTTTAATTTGGTTTTGTTGTTCTGTATTTGAACAAACAGTTCTGGCATATGAGTAAATTGAAGTTTCTGTTCTTTCGTTGCCTCCTTATTCTGGCATTTGATGGTACCTGCTGCAGCTGATCGTTACAGTTGGACAGAAAAAATACCTGTCTCACGAGTCCCCATGATATCCCACACTGGAGACATTGAGGAGTTTGCTGGCAGTGTGGCTTGCTTTGGATGGTGTCTTGGCTCTTGAGGGGAGGGCAGTGAGGAGGAGAGTGCACTCTGTGCCAGCATCAGGTGACTACAGTAAGTCTCAAGAAGATGTTGAGAAGGGAAGTCCTGGGGAAATCATATCACCTGTCTCCTTCTAGTGAAAGTTGAGAACAGTGCTTCCTGTAGTATGGGTCTCCTGATGCAGTTTGCGGGGCTCAGATGTAGGTGATACAAGGCATTTGGTACTGTGAGAATGGTTGTTAGTACTTGTTCTGATTTCAGTACTTTCGCGTAGGGATAGGTTGTAAGATTTAGGGAGGAGTTGGGAATTACTGACATACGGGTTGTGCAGCTACTTGTGGCTGGCTGGCAGGTATGGATTAACAGGACAATTGTCGCATGCTGCAAGTACTGTAAGTTGGTATATTGTTGGTATATTATATAAAAGCTGATCAGTTGAGTTGGTGTAACAAATGCAAGGGTATGTTTTTCAGCATGTCTCCTCTAATCATTCAGGATTGATTACGCTGGCAGGACTTCAGAGACTGACTAGGTATTTACTCTAATGAACTGTTATCAAACCTATCTTGATACAGAAAATGGCTGCAAGAGAAAGAGTAGGTAGCAGCCCTGGGAAAAGTCCTAGCGAGAAGTCAGCTTTCTCCTTGAGCTGGCAGCCGGCGTACAGTCTGTATGTGCTAGCTTTTATCTGCCCCTGCCCAGTTCGCCCTTTCCATATGGTCTCGTTCCATCTGCTTCAAACCCTCCTTCTTGATGCAAAGATAAGTTTTCATTTCTTCATTCTTTTTTTTTTTTTCCTCAAGTTTTCTCAGGACACAAAAGAATGCTGCCCATAACCTTTTGTGCAAGTGTTAAAGGGGTGATGATTTTGTTACACTGAGATCAGCCTCTGAAGAGCTAGGTTCCAGTTTGACTCAATTTAACATTTTGTTCCTTTTTGTCCCGGTAGTTCTTGGTGGAAGAACACCTGTTGTTTAGAGATGGGCAAAAAATGCGGAGAGAATCTGGAACTGTCATAAGAAGCATAAATCCCATTGACCTTAATGTTTTGCCGTTTGGCAGAAGCTGCCTTGCTTTCTTGCTTCTTACCTAGAGATGTGAAGTAACATGTTTTGTCTGTAAGACTCTTGCCAAGAGCCTGTGATGCCAGGGTTTAGGCCACTTCAGTTTTTTTCTTTCATTTTTTTAGTCAACAAACATGCATATTGAGAGCTACTGAAATTGCAATACTTCTGTAATGAGAGAGAAACCTGAGGTTTCTATTTTAATGCTCTTCCACATAATAGCATATCTGGGAAAGAATGAGATGTTAGGAGATGTGACTTAGTCACTGTTTTGAGACACTTGTGCTTGGAAGAGGCTTCTGTTGTGCCAGATTTTGTTCAGCAGATAAACTTGTGGAGAGACCATTCTCCATAGTTGCAGTCATGGAGATGGATGCAGGTGTCCATTAGCCATGCTGACTTCTGTTGCATTGTTGCTGCAGCGCTCCTAATGTTTGAGCAGGCTAGAGCAGAATTCCTTATTGTACATTGTGCTGTAGTTAAAGAAAGATCTTTGACTCTGTTATGTGGAATTGCGCAGCAGTAGATATTACTTCACTGATGGAGAATATGCAGAATAATAATGAGGACTACTTTCTGCAGTCTATTCTTATCCAAATTTTCCTCTTTCCAAAAGCCCAGTTCATCCTTATGCCTTGACTTCATGATAACTTTTCATTTTTTTTCTAGAATGGTTTGTGGAAGATCATGTGAGGGGTGGATGGCTGTGCTAAAAGAATATTAACCAAGATCACCAACAAATTATTTTTTTCACAAAGTCTGATCTAGTAAAATAAAAGATGATATTGGTGTCTAGATACAGTAAAAGAAAGCTAATACTTCTCCGTGCTAATTCCAACAGTGAGGATGGAGAAGGAAGCAGAGGAAGAAAGAATCCGTAAGCATAAAGCTGCAGCTGAGAAAACATTCCAGGATGGAATTGCCAAAGCAAAGCTTGTGATGCGCAGGACCCCGATTGGCACTGACCGTAATCATAACAGGTAGGAAAGGGAATGATCCCATGCTGCTGCTGTCTCCTCTGACAGGCACTTTAGCAGATAGCAGCTGCCAAGAAGTGATTGGTATGGAGGATATGGAGAGTACTCACTCCCTGTCTGCATTGAACTGTGGAGGAGAGCAGAAATGAGGTTTTTGTGTATATAGAGTGTAATAGTCTTCACTAGTTTACATAGTCAGCTTTTTGAGGCCTTCCTGCAGAGGTCACAATCCACTAGCCAGCAGAGCTTCAAGTGCTGCCATCAGTGCTCAAGGATCTAGTTACTATCTTCTCTTCTTCCTGTTTGTTGCGCAGAAAGGCTCTTGGAATGGATTTTAGTGGAAGCTTTTCCAGTTTCTCAACTAAAGGCATAGATGCACTTAGTTTTTGCTGAGTCAAGCACACAGATGTTTCCGCCCGCCTCCTGCAAGTAAAGATGGATGTTTGTGACTGTAGCCGAACAAAGAGACAGATACCTACTAACATGTATGTTTGCTGTGTTCTGCAGGTATTGGCTGTTTTCGGATGAGGTTCCTGGCTTGTTCATTGAGAAAGGCTGGGTGCATGACAGTATAGACTACAGATTCATCCTTCCCCATCAGAAAAAAGAAGAAGTAAAAAAGGACTACAGCCCAGGAGGTATGATCAGCCGGCTTCTCTGTGACTATTCCCTTTGTTGCTGTCTGACTGTTAGGATGGGTTCATGAACTTGAGAACTGGCTAGTCTTAGTGTCTTTGTGGGGTTCCTCTGATCTAAACGTACTATAAACTCAGGAAACCTGTCACAGGAGAGTTTGCTCATTATGATCTTGCTGCTGCTGCTGCAGATCTTGAGACTGCCTGCAGTGTACCACGTAAGGACTATGGGATATAATCACCTCTCTCTTAAAAGCGGTCAATGTCAACTATGGAGTAACCAGTCTGTTTCGCTGTGTGCCAAACTTGTTGGACGAGTAGTTGATTACATGCTGCGGGGAGTGAGGATAGCCATCACAATGCTGATGCTGCACCAGTGGCAAAACTCCTGATTAATCTGCTTGCCACAGAGGACTAACATGCCTCTCTTTCTCTGTAGGAGCAATGAGCTAAGCTGTTCACCAGATGCTATCATACTGTAGAATTCTCGAGGCCTGCTTAGCACCTTCCCACAAACACCTCTGAAGTAGTGTCAGGCAGAGCAGTCTTCTAGATACCTATAGCTTTGCTGAATGAGGCCATTTTGGCAAACAGCTCCTCTTGCACATGTCCTCTCAGCCTGATGTTCACCTTGTTCTGAATGTGCTGAGGAGAGGCAACAATTAGCTGAAGTTCTGGTGCTTCCTCTGTAAATTTGCCTTGGTGACTTGGGGCCTGGGTGGTCGAACACTGCAGGCAGAACTTGAACATGCTCAAAAATCCTTCTGTGGGGAGGGAAGCGTAATGCTTTTATGTGGCAATACTTCCCAGCACAGAAGAGCATGCTGTAATCTAATTCCAGTTGCAGTTTCAGTCCTGATCATTTGTTGTGTTTGAACATAGGCTGACATCGAGTTCATCTACAGCAATACTGTGTGCAAAAGGTTATACTGAATTAGAGAGCTCTCCCTTGGTGGTATCCTGTCTTAGATGTTGGTCAGCGTAGACTCTGTAGAAGAACAGAATAGGGCAAATGTACAGTGGTATTTCATCCAGTGTGTAACTTTCCAGCCTCCTGCATCTTGGTGAGTTGTTTTGCTAGAGGTTATATCATTCAGTGACCCTCAGTGGGTATATTTTCTTACGTGAATTAGTTCAAATGTTGACCAATGTTCCTGTATACCAGCTTGTTTGCAGCTGTATTAGTTTATCAAGTGTTGCCTGTATATTTACTGAGCTGCTGTGGAAGATTTTGGCACTTTCCATTTGAAAATTAATTAACAAAGGGTTAAATCATGTAAGACTCTTGGGGTAAGATGCTCAGAAATACAAATACATCCTATATGTAATATTCAATTCTAAAAGTATGTTGTTGGTGTATAGCTGCGGAGTGAAACTAGTTGTATGTCTTTGAAATAGTAGGAATGCTTTTCTTAATTTTGTGTGTGTGCTTTATGATGCAATAATTTTTCTTAAAAAATCTGTCATCTTCTTTGTATTTCTATAAATGCATACACTGTGAGCTTTAGCAAACTAAAGCTGAAGTAGTTTTCCCTGAAAAATGTACTGCTGGCCTAGGTGCTGATCATAAACACTTAACTGAAGGTAGGTTAGTTTTTGCAAAATAAAATTTCTGTCTGAGGAGAAGCATGAATGAGAACACATTTGAGCTTCTGCTTTTCTTTTACAGACAAGCGGAAGAGCGCAGCCACGGATGGCAGAGTGAGTGCGCTTCACCGGTCTGTACATGCTGCGGACCTTCCCACAGAGACCACTACACCCAAGCAGGGACAGAACTTATGGTAATACATACTTTATAGCTGCAAAGTACTCAAAGCATGAAGGTCAAGGAAACTAGACAGAGATGTCATTTAATAGCTCCTGCTACGTAACTAGTGCTCTTTCAGTACTTAACAGCTGAATTAGTCTATTAGCCTGTCAGGCCTCTGTTACTGATATTACTAGTAGTGAATTGGCTCATGGGGCAGCTGATCCAAGAGGCAGTATAACCCACTCTAATCAGTCAGACTTAGAGCTAGTATAAATTAACTTGGTAAAACACTACTTTGGTGTATTGATTTTTATATATTTTATAATCAGAAGAATTGTTAATTGAAAAGATTTGCTGTGGTCTTTTTCAATATTGGTAAGCTCTATTTTAAACAAACAGACAAACAAAAAAGCTAGGGAAGCAGTGACCTATCTAACTGTCTAGATTTTCTTTTCATGGCTCATCTCAGTAGACCTGAATTGTAGCACATGGGGTCCTTGAGCATGTGAAATTAGTCTTCATTGATATCTTTAGAGCCAGGCATATACCCTGCATATTCTTGTATTGTGTGAGACACGCAGAGCCATCCCCCAGCTACTTTTTTCATGTCGTCATTCTTCCCAGGTTTCACAGCAGGCTGGTGGTGTCAGTTTGTTCTCCTACAGCACCATATCATGGAATTGATTTTTGTTGCTACTGATGGTTATTATAGCTTAGCAAAATTATTCTTACATGTGGGCAGCCTGTTATCCCTTTAATACTTCCCAGTGCCAAGCAGTAGCTACCAATGTCTTCTAAGTGAATCAAATGTAAACAGTCTACCTTTGAGCATGGTTCATTGTGACTTGCTCCACTGATTGGCTCTACCAGCATCTTTAAAGAAAATCTATGTCAACCATTTGCCTTGTGTGGTAAGGAGTAATTAACAGTGTCCTCATGACCAAAACATTGGCTGCAGCTTTACCTTCTAAACTACCTGTGAAGGATTCTGCATTTTAAATTAACCTAGAGAAGTAACTCTTACAAAGTACTTGCTCCTGCAGCTCCTCTGTTACCAGTGGCTTTTCCCCAGCGTTTTCCACACTGACACACAAAGCGGGATTACTTTATCTTTGTTAAATGTCACTAGTTATGAGTTTAGCTCCAAAGCATGGTTCCACTGCTGCCACAAGACAGAAATACTTTAAAGATGTTCCTGCTTGCCCATCAGGAACTGTCAAAGAGACTGAAATTTGTGGACATCTTGATTCATCTAAACCATCAACATTGAATGCTGGTTCTTTGTATTGCTCTTCCCCTTCTCTTTCGTTGCCAGCAGGTTGTAGGAGATAGCAGAGTTTCCTCTGCATGCCTTCACTCTGTCTAATACTGCCATGGGAAATCTCCACCCCTTTCTCAGTCTAGTCCTTGGCACATCTTGTCACGTGGGCAAAGTTCAAGAAATTGGGTGTTCCTAGGGCATGGGTGCTAAACAGGAGATCATAGATTGTGTGATCCACAAGAAAGTTCTCTCACCTCCTCCTAACTGCCTCTTCTAATACTACTTCATTTAGCAGAGATGACAAGAGGTGTTCTAGTAGGAGGACAGACTGTATAAGGAAAACCATAGCTTAAATTAGTAGTGCATGTTGCTATGAATTGAAGACAACGTAGAGCCAAATCAGATGAGCTAAATAATACAGAATCCCTGTAACTTGTAACCAGGCTGAGCTTGAAAAAGCACGGCGTTTGATACTACAGTGCTGAGTTGCTCAAGCAGGTTGGCAGCTCTCACTGACATGCTGAGAAAGATCAGAGTGATTACAAAGGCAGGAGTGCTTTACGGAGTAACTTGTCATACAGTCCAGGAGAAAGCAGCTTTTTGAACCAGGTCCTGTATAGTCTCAGGACTGAATTATATTCTGTTACTGAAAAGTGGCTTTGTTAGAAGTGACCATAGTATGCTTAGATCCAGTATTCTTGTATTTTAACAAAGAGAACAAAAATAAAAATTAAGAAGCTGATTTAATAATAATTTAAAAAGAAAAAAAAAAAGCTTGAAGTGGCAGCCAAAAGCCTAAAATACTTTCAAAGAGATCATCTTAAAGTTTCCCTACTGTGTGCTGCCTCTTAGTTTGTGGGGGTGAGGGGGGAGAGGGGAGGTTCGAGGAACTTGAGGGAGGGGGGAAAAAAACCTAGTAGCAACAATAATAAAACATTCTCAATATGGTTCATATCGGGATGAGGAATCTATTAAAAGTAAGAAGGCATACTTAAACCGTGGTTGAGCCTAAATGAAGGAAATGAAAAGGAACATAAACCAAAGTACAGGCTAAGGATGAAATATTTTTTCTCCTTGTAGAACAATCTTGTTTCACAAGATCTGTTGTTACAGGGCCTGACAGAATCTAAACTGCCTTGGGTTAAGAGGGAAGCTCTTCTCATGAGTGAATGATTGGCCAAGAAATGGGAAACCAGTTACAGAAATACTCTAATGCGTGTGTTCAGCAGGGAGATAGAGTAATGCTAGAGGAAAATGGAGAAGCCTCCTTAAGAAAGAGTATTTTCTTTTGATGCAGAAACAAGGGATCAGAAAATTAAACTCTCAAATGGCAGGGTTTTTTTTTTTTTTGAATTAGAGAGGAAAGTACTACTTTGAGATGTACCCAACTCACTGCTACCAGTTGCTATGGGTCTTCAAATTTGTACCTGTTCAAAATGCCAGTTGGACAAATCGCTGAAAGAGGAGTTCATTGAGGAGTACTAAGCACAAAGATTCCTGTCATGGCACATGAAGATGTTATCAAAGAGCACATGTGGAAATCTGCAGGGGCAGGTCGAAGAAGTGTTACTGCATGCCTGCTCTGCCCTTTTGCCACTCAGAAATGAGACACTGAGCTTCGTGATTTTTTCTTTGGTCT
This sequence comes from Chauna torquata, assembly GCA_013399475.1. Lineage (NCBI taxonomy): Eukaryota > Metazoa > Chordata > Aves > Anseriformes > Anhimidae > Chauna > Chauna torquata. Next base: position 61,551 of record VXAL01016976.1, read on the forward strand.
GCCTCTTATGTCATAGTGTCTTTGATTTGTGTCCTTTTTGGTATCTGCTAGGAAGGGCTGCTAACAGTCACAGCATTTGCTGATGTTTACCGAAAGAGAATATCATGCCTATGTGCATTGTTCTCCCAAGCAGGTTGCCAGTAAGCAATGGAAACAAATGATCTGAGCTGCATTTGGGCCTTCATGCCCTTAAAGTGAGCAGAGGGCACTGTGGTGGCTTTTTGAAGAAAACTTAACCACTTCTAACTTAGCCTTCTTCTGTACTGTCTGCATGAATTTCTCCTAACTGACAGGGCCACCTAAAGCCATTTCTACACATAAACAGTAAGCTTCCTCAGCTGGAAGACTTTTCTTTAAAAGTTTAGAAGTGCAAAGAGCCTGTTTGCTAAGTACCTGTGTGACAGCTATCACCATTTAAAGGTAAGCTTCTACAAAAAAAAGTGCCAACCTGAGATCTCGTCTCAGAGGATAGCGAGCAACTAGAACTTCCCTCTGAGGAAATCCATATTCCTATTACAGTATTTTGCTCTCTAGCCATTGCTGTTGATCTCTCCTGTCTCAAGGACTCCCGTGAACATATATATGGTTACAGAATTGTCTCCTCCTTGGCTGCTCTTTGCACATTGTCCTTGTACACCCTGAGAAGCCCTCAAACCATATTGAAGTCCTTGGATATCTATACCCCCCTTGTTTGGAGGCAAGGGCTGGTTCATCTATAACTCATAATGTTGGCATGTGGTACATAGGAAGTTTCATTTCTTTGTGTTCTGGTTTAACTCCTGTCACCTGTCTCTTTTTCCTAGTAAAACATCTGAAATGGGATTAAGAGTAGCCTCACATAGAATACCTTTAGCTTTACTCTGCTATACTTAGATTGAGTCTTTGAAATGAATACCAAATTAACTCCACGAATGGTTGTATTTCACAGTCCTGCCCCTTTTCTCCTTGAGGATGGGAGCCTGTAGGACATTGGTAAAGGGAGAAATAGAATCCATACTTCCACCAAGAGCTACAGAAACAATGTCTCGTGGAAGTGGTTTCTGCTTTCAGTACTTTGCCCCCGGGAGGGCTCACTGTTCTATCCTAGAAGTGAAGAGGCTGAGTCATTGTTCTCATTCAGAATCATAAATGCATGGTTATTTGTCTAGCTTCTGTCTTTCCAGATGGAAAGACCAGTCCAAGTTCTAACGTTGTACGCTACTTTTACTGATGTTGATGCTTATTTTTAAAAAAAAAAAAACCTCTCTGTTTAAAGCTTCTGGACAGATGGTCCCCAAAAGTCTTTTGTCCATACTGTAGTGCTTCATGAGCTATGTACATGCCTGTCTTTCCTGCAAAAACCACAGGTTAATTGAAACCTTTGCAGTATGTTAGTATGCAGGAGACTTCTCACTCATCCTGGTCAGAAAGCAGTTGAATTTTAAAAATAGTGGCATCTCTGCAGAGTAACTCCCGTTGTTCTTCATCTATTAGGAATACACCATGATATGGCGGGTCCCCTCAGCAGACAATTTGAGTTAACCATGAATGGGTGCTGACAGACTCCATTCTCACGCCTATATTCTACAGATGGAGTTTCCCTGTTTCCACCAACCCTCCAGAGCAGGTACTGATCCTGGGCTCCTCTAGATGTTGTCCTCTTGATTTCTTCATTCCCTAGTCTGCAGTCCAGGTTTTATACCTTTCTTTCTGTCCCTTGCAGCCTGTGGTCTGAGAACAGGTGGGAATATTCAACCTGAATGAATACTGATAGCTCCTTTTCACTCGATACTTGTGTCTTGTGTCCCTTCTGTTATGATTGCTGACCAGTCTGCTGGCTTGTGCTGCCAGATATGTAAGAAAAGAATCCTGGTTGTTATTTAGGGATGCAGGAAGCCGTTAACCCAGACAGGTTTCCCCTTTCAGATCAGTTTGAAGGCCTGCATCTGGTCTTGACTCTCCCACAGACATCTTTCCAATTACTCTGGATTGTGTTGTTATGCATTAGCTCTGTGTCAAGCCACATTAATGGCACCAATTACTTTCCCTTCCCTCTTACCAAGACTCACAAACTCATAGCCCTGTTGACTCCCCCAGTTAAAATGCTAGCCCTGTTTTATCATGTCCATGCTCCCAGCCTCATGCTGGTTGAGCCCTAGTTGGAGGTGCAGGTGGTTCCTTCAGGGGGTAGAGAGTGCATGGAGTTGGTTTGAGAACCAGGAGCTGTGTCTGCACAAAGCAGCAAGGTGTCACCAAACAAACACAGGTACCTCTTTTGATGTGTTTAAATTTTATGCATTTGAGTTCAAGCTGATATAGAACAGTTCCCGCTCTTAGATGTCCGAGTTCTTACTTGCAGGGAGGTTTGGGAAAGCTCAAGTGCCTGTTGCAGATGCTCTCCTTTGCCTGTCCCATTTCCTTTTCAGCAGGAACAAAGCTGTGCTAAGACTTAGCCCTACCTACCCTTCTTACAAGGATGTTATGTGCTTTCCCACTCTGGCCAGCAGCCTGTGTTCTCTTCACAAACCACATAACTGGAGAATCCAAGCACCATATGTTAACTGTTTCCAGTGCCCTTTCGTTTTTACTAGGGAAGGAAACTATGCAGGAATTCCTGTCGTAGATTTGTAGCCTTGGGGAAAAGCTGAGAAAGCTTGGGCAGTGTCTTTTCAGATATTTGCCAACTGGATCCCATGGTGTATCACTTGTGGTGATCAGTGCTGTTTCATCATGACCTAGGCAACCTTCTCAACACTCTGAGAAATAGTGCTCTGCTGGGTATCTGCAGGACAGCTGTTTGGAAGCTTGGTTTATGCCATTCCCATACTGTGACAGATTCTTCATACTGAAATATGGTTTAGGATCAATCCCGAGATTTGCCCCAAGGTTTTGCAAGCAATATGATACCAAATATTCTAGAGAAATTACTCTATTTAGCAGAAGTCCAGTAGACTTAGAAATGCTAGTCTTTGCAGTGGTCTGTCCGTAGATGTTTCAGTGAATGTAGGAATGCTAGTTGTTCACCATGAGTGGCATCTGTAAGAAAAAGACAGGAATTATATTGTTATTTGACTTACGGTTGTTATGGGTTTGTGTGAATGTCTGTTGGATCCCATGACCAGCCCTTAATTGCTGACACTTTTGAAGGCTTCCAGCGGGTGAAAGATAATTTGGAGCTGCTCTGTCTTGTTTCTCACAAGGAGGGTGTGCAGAAGATAGTGGTGTCCAAAAGATTTGATCTCAGTGTGCTAAGTGAGGATGCCCTGCAGGGTTGGAGTGTACTGAAGCAGATGACTGGCAAGGAACCATTTTTCTTCTGTTTTTAAACAATCAATCCTGTGTTTTATTAGGGTAATTAAATTACTAAAGAAATGCAGGTTGTCAGGCCATTCTCCTAATATGAGCGTACTAGAACTCTGAAATACTTCTGTTTCAGATATGATACTTAGTAAGTATACAAAGAAACTACTGCAGATATTATTATTCTAAGAGAGCCAGGACAGCATCTTTCTCTAGTTGTTGCTTTGTTCATCTGAGCTTGTGCCCAATAAGAAAAATTAGATCTGGAGTCTTCTCTGTGACTGGTAAGGATCATATAGTGGTCCTTTGCAGTTGTTTCCATTTAAGGTTGATTTTGCTGTTCCTTCAGTTACCTTTTTTTAAGGAGTGCTCACCTACTAGATACATAATTAACCTTATTTTCTGTAAATGAGCTCTGAAGCTCAGATTGTATATCACTTCCCCTACCTCCCCCCAACACACATGCATGTTTGAGGTGAGGAGGCTCCATGGCATCATAGAAAAGAGTTGAAGGAAAAAAGAAAAAGAAAGGCGCAGAGTTTCAGGTTGTCTTAAAGCAAGTGAAAATCTACAACCCAGCATTAGAACTAGTGTTTTGGTTGTACTCTGGAATTGCTGAAAGTGTCTTGTGTAGAGAACTCTGCAAAAGTTTTTCCCTCTTATATTCGGCTAACTGCAGATTACCATTGCTCTCCTGAAGGACTTTCTGAGCAGAAAAGTTTAAAGCTAATGAATATAGTTTTCACATGCTATAGTTAAGCTTTCAAGTTAGTGCAAGCTTCTTAGAGAGGAGATCTGCGCTTGCAGAGGACATAGCCTTCACAGTCGCAAATCAGCAATCATGGTTTAAGCTGGGACGTATCCTTTTTTAATTTAGGGAATTCTTCAGTTAATGGAGTAAGCTGAAGGCTCTGCAAAAAGAATGATTAAATTGCCATGCTATGCAGTACATAGCATGTTAATCTTTTCTAGTGCATCAAAAATGACATTCAGATTACTTAAACTGACTGCAATTTAGCGAATCTAATCCCTGGGGTAGATGACTAAATCCAGATGCCAATGTTTTAATAAACTTAATGCAGGAAAAAAATCTATAAATCAGTTCTGTGTTTGTTTTGTTTTTGTTTTTCTTACCCTGGAACTGGCTACATTTGGGGACCTTGAAATGAGGCCAGTTTTAGTCAGAATGCTTATGCCAGCGTTACTGGAGGTTTTTCACCTTGCTCCGTGGGGTTGGGATATAGGTTAACTGTCGTTCCTGCCTACAAATATTTGTGAACTGTTTAGGAGAAAGAATTGTTGCCCCAGAGATATGTTACCTGATGTTGGTGCATGTTATATCTTTTAGGTTTCTCTGTGACAGTCAGAAGGATTTGGATGAGCTGCTAGACTGCCTGCACCCACAAGGAGTAAGAGAGAGCCAGCTAAAGGAGCGTTTGGAGAAAAGGTGAGCCTGCTGTTTTTTTCCTCTGTGCGTCTTCTCAGCATCAGAGCACATCCTCATCGTAGCAAGTTATTCCATTCCTGGGGCAGCATTCAGCACTTTGCTTTGATTGTGCCTGTGCTGAAGGGGAGAGGATACTGAGAATGAGAAATTGCTCTTTCTTAGACAATAACTGCAAGTGTTGCTTGATAAGTAATGCTCCAAACTATGAAGAGGTTTGGTCAGTCTTTAAGTTGCTTCTTGCAACTGGAAGCAAAGGCAGTGCTGTTTCACCCACAGAGGCAGAACTACCACTTGCTTTAAAGCATACTTCAAAGAACGTTCTGCACTCATGGAGCATGTGGATCTCACTTGGATGCTGTTGTTGCCCCAGCACCCTCGCAAGGCAGTGGTCTGCATGTATTCAAAGGTTTTTCTTGTTTTTCCAGGTATCAGGACATCACGCATTCTATCTATTTGGCTCGGAAACAGAACCTGGGTCTCAAATCCTGTGATGGCAACCAGGAACTGCTGAACTACCTCCGAAGTGATCTAATTGAGGTTGCAACTCGGCTGCAGAAAGGAGGGCTGGGATATGTTGATGTGACACCAGAATTTGAAGCAAGAGTGAGTGAACAAAGGAGTACTAAGAAAGACAAACATGAGTTGATACTGTCTCTGGAAGGTCTTGACTCTTTGGTTCTCCTTTAAAAAGAGGATCAGCAAAATCAGATTTCTTACATACGCACTCTTTCTTAACTGGTATTTCAAGATTACACAGCTGCTGGCTTGAGGTCCTTTTTGTGTAGGTGGGTCATAACTTTGAAGGTAGGTGTCCTGCACAGCTGTGAAATTGCCTTGTTTCCCTCATCTGGTGGGGGACTCTTTATGGAGCTTTAGCAGAGCTCTTTGTAGCTTCTTTTTAGCTTCTGTGTCAGAGCCAGAATGTTTTGTTGAGACAGCAATTTTCTGTTCTGGTGATTTTCATAAATTCAGACCACTTTAGGCTTGGGATAATGTTTGTGCCCCACTTCCAGGAGCTAAAGGACGTTCTGTTCATGGGTGTGTCAGCACAAGGAAGTTACTGAGCAGTGAAGTAAAGTGTAGTGGTGTTCTGGCTAGTTCAGCCCTACTCACACGAGCATTTCTGGTGCACTGTGCCTCTTTCAGAGGTGATAAACCTACCTGGTATGGGTAGAATACACTTGTGACTAGTGCTTGCTCCTCCTACCAAAGGATGACATTGACTTGTCTCGGAATGCTTAATAATCTGTTAAACTGCATCCTGAGTCACTGCAGGGACTTCTTCTTGTAGATGAGACCATCATCATGCTTTTTTCTGAAATGACATAAGCATTCATGTGCTATGCATGATCATCAGCTATGTATGAACTCTAGCAGAAGCTGCAGCAATATGCTGATTCCATAACCGAGTGTGGGATTTGGTAGATAGCAACACTGCATTAGGTATCCCCTATATCCGTTTGCAAGACAAAGCCACCTGAAACAGCGCAGAGGGTGATGTCCAACTATTAAGTGATTGTATGCTTTTCCTAACAGGTATGCTCACTAGAGAGCTTGAAGGACTTTGGAGAGTGTGTGATCGCACTCCAAGCTGGTGTTGTTAAGAAGTTTCTACAAGGCTTCATGGCCCCCAAGCAGAAGAGAAGGAAACATCAAGGAGAGGACTATATTGCCAAGGCTGAGGAGATAGATGAAGACAAGAAAATGGCAGAAGAAGCTAAGGTATTGTTCGCTTCAGGGCTCTGTTTTGGTCCCATATTGCCCCTGCTCAAAGAAGGGTAATATTACATTTCAGCTGGTACTAAATCCTGTGCAGCTTTTCCCCATTGCAAGTTTAGAGTGCAATGGGATTGTTGTTTATGGGTCCAGATGTTCCCTGGTTATTTTGAAAAATAAAGGTATTAGCAAAGTAAAAATCATACAATTAGCAATTACATAGTGATTTCCTCTCTATGAACAGGAAATAGGTCAAGACAAGTATTTGACTTCTTTTGTGCAGTTCCTCACACAAGTTGGGTACTTGAATAAAGGGATATTACAAAGCATTTTTAGAGAACTTAAAAGGAGTTGTGTCCATCAGAGAGGATTGATGGTGGCTTAATGCCTTTCTTCCATAAAGAGGAAGAGACATGTTGAGGTTTTGGTGACTGCAGGGGAGTTAGGTTCAGGTAAATGTCAGCATTATGCAAGAAAATACACAAGTCTTGTTATGGATAGAGACACCCACAGAAGATGCTAAACTGTGGGCTACACACAACTTGCCTGGACATCTGGGTGAAAGAGCTTTGTGTCCACAGTAGAGAAGTGGTATTGTGGGGGTACAGGCATAGCCTCCCAAGTCGAAGCTGAGAAGGCATGGAGGGGAACTGCAGAGGATTTGGTAGGGTCTTGCAGGCAGTTGAGCTGTACCAGTGTTTTGTCCTGTGAGGGATACTAGTGCTGAGGGGTAGTTTCTTTGCCCTGAGTTGAATGGGACATGATTGACACAGGACAAAATTTTTTTTTCCTCTCTCTTGAAAATGCTTTGTCCTGATTGATCACTGACTTCGGCAGAAGTAGCAAAACCAGAACTGGAACAACAGGTTCACTTGAAATTCCCAGCTTAGAGAAGAAATAATAGCTGTTTTGCTGGTGTTGTTTGTTTTTATGTTTTTGTTTTTGAAAGCTTGTCGGTATACACCGAACCCTTGTTTGAACATTGTCTTTGTTATGCTGTGGCACCGCCTTGTTAGCAGGATGTTTGGATAGGCACTAGAAATATTCACATTCTTCAGTTGTGCTGAAGTATTTAAATTTTGTTAACTTTGTTGAATCTTCCAGTCCTTAGTGCAGTGGGACTGGGAGGTTAACTTATTCTAAAAGCTCTCAGCAGGATACAGAGCTATAAAAATCAGTTATCTCTGGGACAGAAAGGACCTGGATCATAACATTTCCTGTATCTACAGCAACATCATAGCATGCTTTCTCTTATGTGTCTTATAGCTATAACTGTAAGGGTTATACCTGTAGGGTATACATTAAGAGTAACGTCAGATTTACTACAATGTCTAAAGGGACAGTAATTTAGCAGCATGAGTTCTGTAGTTGAGCCCTAGTCACTTCCCTTCTAATACTAAAGCTATGTTAGACTTCTAACTTGAGCTCTGAAAATTGAGTCATTTGATCATGAGTGTTTGATTAGTTTCTCCATTCTACCTTAGAGCTTTGCTCTCTTACTTGATGACATAGTTACACATAGTTACAAAGCATCATTCTTTAGAGCAAGGCTAGGCTTCTGAAATGTGCTTCACTCTAGCAATTGTGGAATTTTCAGCTACAGTAGCCTGGTTAGACAAAATGTTCTGTATGACTGAAGCATCCTGATTAGTACTTTCTTCCTCTGAAAAGCAACTCATGATTACTTTTTCTAATATTATGCAGTCTGTCTAATGTGGCTTCATTCTTCGTTGTACAACTCAGCCTTATAGTGGCATGGGCATAGATTTCAGTATTGCCAGCCCGAGTGTGTGGTGTTACAGGTCTCCCTCTGGAGCACTGGCTTTTTGTTGTGCTGATGTCTCTGGAGTATTTATGCAGTGCAGTGACTTCTTTAACTGGCTCAGAGTTTCCTAGACATTTGTGGTTGTACAGGGAATGTTCAACTTCTTGGTTTTGAGTTTTGTTTTTGTTTTCTTACCTCAGCTTGTCTGGAATAAGCTTTCTTTTTGCCAAAGCAGAAAACCTTTATAGATGACCTTGAAAGAGCAGCCCAGATCTTAGATATCCAATGAAAAAGCCTGACTGGTAGGCTTTTAAAAAAAACAACTCTCCTGTATAGGCCAATAATTCTGAAGTCTTTTAGAGCCAGAATTGCATTGCGAGTACATAGCAGGTAAAATATAGCATTGCCATACTGGAAAAACACACTCAATGCGCTTGCAGACTACACCAGAGAAATTGCAGTCCTATGGCATGGTTCTGTCTCACTTTCCCTGTGAGAAAGAAGTTATGGCTTAACAGACACCTGTTTGCTGACATAATTGTCTATACTAAGGGTTCCTGCTAGCTCAGCTACATAGCTAGACAGTGGCACTGAGTGTCAGAAGATTGCAATGTAGACCTGGCTTATGGCTGTTTCTGACGATCTGACTTTTGCCTCTGTGTTTATGCAAATGTTCCCACTTCAGGAGGCAGTAGCACTCTGCACTATCCCAGAATAGGATAGGGAATTAGCTAGGGGACCTGTTGCGGTGTGACATGTAGCACAACTGCCAAAGCATAATGAGAACATGGGTAGGTTATCCACCCCTGCTGCTTGCCAGTCAGGGATGTTTGCAAAGGAGCGGGCTAGGGGGACAGTTTTCACCTATATCACTGGAGTGTACCAGGCCCGGACTGCAGACAACATCTCAGAGCAGCTTCACAACCAAGCAGTTATGGTTCCAGCTCTTCAGAGGGATTTTTATTGTCTTAAGATACCAGATGAGAGGCTTCCTAGCTGTGGGTTTATCCATCTTACCAAAGTAGGCATTATCTGTCACTCTGAAGTTGAAATGTGAGTGAGGCTGCCTCCGGTAGTATATTTGTTGTTTTTTTTGTTTTGTTTTCCCTGCTAGAACACTCCCTTCCAGCTGGGAGGGTGTTTAAGAAACTCATTTCTGTCTCCTTGTTTGCCTAGTTGGCAATCTGAACTCCCTTGATAATGGTACTGCTGAAATGCCATAGTCTCATGATGCTTGGGAAGCAAGGCTAAAAATCTGTTAAATTCCACAGGCTTGGGGAGAAAAATCTAAGCAAAGCATGCCAACAGCCTTTGCAGATTTATCTTGGCCCAGCAGTTACCCGGTACGTTAACAGCAAAACCCATGGAACAGTTACTTGGAAAAATCAATTACACAGTATGTGAAGCACCTCAACAATGTTCTGCAAAGAAATAGCACAGCGCTGTGTAGTCTGCCACAGTAGGCTATGCAGGTTTCCATTTGTCTTGAATGTCTTGGGCTCCAGGTTCTACACTTGTAATGGCGGCAAGGATGTTGGCTTATTAGAACAGTTTGTGTGTTCTTCCAAGCATCTAATATACACTGTGCTTCCTCAAATTCAGTGGGAGGAGAATGTGCAACTCTGCAAAAATCCTGGATTTTGTTTGGCTCCCAAATTGCTGTCAGCTGCAGAGTTTAGTTTTTCCCATCTGACGCTTTACTGTTTGTTTTTTCATTCTCCTGGGGTAGAACACTAACTTGAGTCCTATTATGTCCCTGTCATGTCTAGGCCATCACCTCATTGTTGTAAAGCAGAGGATTAATGTTTGAGTTGAACATGCAGTGGCTTTGGATTACTTCTCTGTTCTGGTGCGTTTCCGATCTACTGTAATGTTTTTTTTCTAAACCTCCAGAGCAGAGTTTGAGGTTTCATATGAGGCTTGCTATGTGCAGGCTGGGTGCATATCTCAGGTTTAATGCTCTCATCCTCGCTTGCAGCTAATTCTGGGATTTCACATGTGCTGAGGTCATCTTGTCTCAGGAAAGGGGCCGGTTTCATATTTGGGGCTGTCAAATCTGATTATAGTTGATGTCACGGTCCATTTTGCCAGCTGAATGACTCAGGACCAAGTGTGTGGCAGATCTTGCTGATGGCTCGAGTGTCTCTACTGTACCCACTGGAGGGCAGCACAGGCTGCTCCAATCCACCACACTCAAGTGGTGCTGCCAGCTGTCTCCTGACTTTCACCCTACATTTTACAGTGCTAGATTTCTGCCTTTTATTTTCTTAGCCTGCTGATTATTTGGGTTAGACTTTCAGAGTAAGAATTTGGTGGAGTTCACATAAGTTGTTTCAGCCTGGCCATAAAATGCAGAAGGGCTGTGCTACTATGAACAAACTGTCTGATCCAGTAAGGCTGGTTATGGATAAACCACAAATCAGACTGCGGAGGCTATATAGGAGGAAAGAAATACAAAGTTGAGTTTTGGTTATTAAAGGCCCCAGCTAAAGGATATAAAAACATCTTCAGACTGTAGTGAGCTGTGTCTGTGTGCTTCGTTGTAAGTTGTTAGGTCTGTCTGCAGGTTGCTTCAGCCATGGAGAAGTGGAAGACAGCAATCCGTGAGGCCCAGACCTTCTCCCGTATGCACGTGCTGCTCGGGATGCTGGATGCCTGTATCAAGTGGGATATGTCGGCAGAGAATGCCAGATGCAAAGTGTGTCGCAAGAAAGGTATGCATTCCTGCCCCAAGCCTGCGTAACAGTCGGACGCTGTCACCTCTCCATGCCCTGCTTAGGCAACATGCCCCTGTTGTTGTGACTCTGTCTTTGGCTATATTCTGAGTTTTGAACATCAGGATTTACAAAGTCAGAAGCATTGATCTCACAGAAGCATTTGACCCTGACTCCAATAAACCATTCTTACAAAACCAGTACAAAGTCTTGCAGAACATTGCAGAGCTGCTGTCCCCTGGATATTTAGGGTACTTGGACACAAGTCATCTGCAAATCCTTCTGAGAACATTTGTGCCACTGTCCATTCTCTAGTTTCATTTTTGAGTTGGAATGGTCTATGAGTCTCTGAGCCTTGTCAGTTATTCCCATCTCTTACAGAAGGAACAAGCAAGAAGAGGTTGGAAAGATTAACGCTCTTTGTAACCGAATAGGAGAGAGAAGTGGGGTGATGCTAGTTTGAGGCTAGAGTGGGAGTAGAACCGCTTGCTGAGCTGGAAGAAGCAAACTGTCTCTTGTGTGAGAGCACAGAAATGAAGCTATCTGCCTTTTGCTGCTGCTCTGGTAAGGCTGGGGGAAGTACCCAAACAAGTGAAAGAGACCATCTTTGTATGCACTATATGATGAAGGGCTTTAGAGTCCTGCAGGTGGAGGGGGAAGTTAGAAAGGGTGTCACCAGTAATGGAGTACTAGTAATTGTTCTGCCATAACCTCTCCTTTTGAATGGAAGCCTGGAGAAAAGAGCTTAGTAGTACGTTCTGCCTCATCATGTGCTTTTTGTCTCATTTTGTATTTGCTGAAACACTAGTGGGAGATGAGGGCAGACAGACCTCTGGGAGAATGCTGGGCCACTTTTGTTTACCAAAAGGCTATGCCATCCACCTCTTTAAAGAAATGAGGGCTGAATTGGTGCAACATCCTCCTTCACTGTGGAGCCTCGAGGATCTTCCAAACCAATGTGTAAACTGTCCTGTCCCCTGATGAGAAGGGGATTCTAGGCAGATGTAAGAGGAGGCTCACCTGAGACTAACAGATTATAGTTTCACAGAACTTGGGAACTGGGATGTTAGAAACATGCTGGCAAACTCTCTGCATTATTATTATTTTTATTTTATTTTCATTTTTTTCAGTAAATGAAATAGCTGGCTCAGGACTATGTCCCTGTTTCCCTGCGTCACTGAGAAGCACAGAGAGACTAGTTCTGCTGCATACCTTTTGGGGGGGGGAGGGGCTTGCTGCCTTAAGTAAAAAGAAGATTCAGGCTAGAATAAGAATGGTTACATTCCTAGCTTCTTGCTAGCCTTTTGGGCATCTCCACAGCGTACTTCTTTCCCTGTGTTTTGTTTGGGATTTAGTCTGGATGGAACCTATCTGGCAGGCTTCTGCTTTTGCCCTGCAAAGATTTCATTTGAGGCAAGGGACTTTGCATTGTTTTTTTTTCTTCAAATGCTGCTTGTTTCCACTGTAGTAGAAACTGAGAAGGAAGGGACCCTGCCATCAGAGGGCACTTTGCATTTTTCTCTTGCTTTGTTCTGACCTCCAGCCCTGTGGCAGCTTCTGCGTTGCAGGTTGAGCAAGGCTGTGGCACTCAGTTACAAGTAAGTTGCCCTCTCCTAGGTGAGGATGACAAGCTGATCCTGTGTGATGAGTGTAACAAAGCCTTCCACCTGTTCTGTCTGAGACCAGCACTCTATGAGATACCAGATGGTGAATGGCAGTGCCCAGCTTGTCAGCCTTCCACTGCCAGGCGCAGTTCACGGGGCAGGTGAGTGGCCCTCCTTTCCTTTGAGTTATCACTGATGTGGAGTTCTAGCCATGCTTTCACACGAGCACAAAACAGCCTTAGGCAGAGCCCTTTTAAAAGGATTGAAATAGCCAAGTTAATTCAATAGCACTGGAACAGTAGAAAAGGAATTTTTTCAGGCTGTAGCTTTAGCACACCTGTGTTGTATTGACCCATGACAACTTCATGTGTTTTAATAAGCAACTTCAGTGTGGCAGTGAAAACATGCACAAAACATCAACCAAAATCCTATGCACTAAGGACTATTGTTTTGTTCGACTGAGCAACTAGTTGGGTTGCTTTTACATGTGAGTGTAGTTGGTGGTGCTGCAACTCTGTAGTCTTTTGGACTAAGTTACTCTTGTGGCCTTGTCTAATTAAAGCTGACGTTATTCCAGGCTGCAGCTCAGCCCCTACTGTGCTACTAAAAATCAGACTATGAAATGCCGCCTTGTCAGTTTTCTGGACCTGATGAACACTGGCACCTCAATAAAGCAGGAGCCCTTAGACTACAGAGAGGGCAGGATTTGAAGAGGAATCAAAGTCATTCTATTCAGCAGAATTGAGTAGTTGCCTCCTGACAGCAAGGGGTTGAATTGTTTTGCAAATGGTAGGCTGGAAGTTAAATGTATGCAAAATGCATTTTCTGCTTGCAATGTAAGCTGATTGTGACTCTGTGCTACGTCTACTTGCTTGTTAGCAAGGTGAGGCTATCAAATGGCACCTGATGCATAAGCAGTCAACAGATCCTCCCTTCCAGAGTGGCAGCACAATAAAAGGTGTACTAGCTTGTAGTGTGCAGGTGGTGCACAGCCTTAAAAGTATTACTTAACTCCCTAGGCACCATTTAAGAGTTCATCAGGCTTGTACGAAAATGACAGGGCTTTAATGCAGCTGTTCTAGCCTGAGATCATAGTTACTTTGATGTGGTAGAGCAAGCTGCTTGGCTCCTGGATGACAGCCATCAGGTGGGGTAACACGTGTCTTGTTATCTGCTTTCTGCTCTTGTCTTCCTAGCTGAGGCAGGAAAAAAATACTGTCCTGTGAAGACTTTTGCCCTGCTGTACTGTGAGAGCTAAAGATGTTCTTTGTCTAGAGGACCGAGACTCCCACAATAGCTTTGCCTTTGTCCCCTTCTGCCTATGCATGCTGCTTTGTTTTCCTGTTTTTGTTATGGTTTGAATGCTTTAACAGACACTTGCAAAAAGTTGGAACTGTCCTGGGCAGAGTCTTTGTGGCTTCTGACATCAGCACATGAGAAGCCTGAACTGATGATCTGCTCAGTAATAAGCTTAGCTGTGAGTAACACTAAACAAGGTCTGTTTCCTATGGTGCATATGCAAATAGTGTGGCAGTAGAAGGGGATAATGGGGAAATATTCCAGCAGGAACCAAAAAAAAAAAAAACGAACAAAAGATTCTGAAACTCCTTAGGCAAGGCCTGCAGACCTGGGTAAAACAGCAGCACTTCCTCTCAGGGAGACGTAATTGCACAGCAGTCACAACATCAAAATCCATTATCACATGTTCAAGGTGCCTAGACTGGGGGAGGGGGGGGAAAAAAGCACAGATTCAGCTGCTGGAGATTTTCAGCCCAGATGTTCAGACCATAGTCTGGGAAGTGCCCTTTTAGCTGTAGCTACAATTTGATACTCTAGGAGATACACTAGGTTGCTTCAGTTTGAATCTGGATGTTTCTTTTACACATTGAGATGGTCAGCAAGTGTGTGTGTGAACAAACAGTACAGAGGGCTTCTCACACCAGGTTCTGGTACAAAAAAAATGTTTACCTGCCTTGCTCTAGGAACTATGCAGAGGATTCTGCTGAAGACGAAGCTGAAGAAGGTGAGGAAGCTTCTGATGAACAAGATGCTGAGGAAGAAGAGGAGGAGGAAGAGGATTATGAAGTTGCTGGACTGAAACGTAAGGCTTTGACCATGCAGGAAAGTAACAGAAAATATTAAGCCTCTGCCTTCATTGTCCAAAGAATTGATCCAATTTCAGAATTGTGCTTTTCCTTGCAGAGAACAGGTCCTTTCCTGGAAACGGGGAGATTTCACAAGGGAAGGCTATGGTCGTGTTGTATGTTACCTGGGGAGCTGGAGGGAGCTCTCCTCCCTTTGTGACAAAGACAGCGCTTGCAAAGATTGAAACTGCAGTGAGGGTTGCTCCCCTGGGAACACTGCTGGTACACTACTCGGCAGTCAGCGGAGGCTGCAGTGGGGAAGGGTTAGGGAATAGCATTGTCTGTTCCTGGTACTGACAGTCTATGCCTATAGAGCTTCTTGGTAAACTGGACGCTTAATAGATCCTCCTGAAGCTTTAACCACAACCCTCTCCTCACTTTTTCCCTTCCCACCAGCTCATAACCCCTTATATGCAGGATTTCTAGTGGTATTTTCAAGTAGTAAGACCAGGACTTCATCTGTCCATTCCTCTGTCCATTCCTGTGGGAAGGTGCAGTGCTCAGGTGTAGTGTGACTTGGACTGCCAGCACCTGTTAGTTACACAGAGAGACCACTCAGGATGCATAGCTGGCTCATTTCCTGGGCAACTGAGTGGAATAAGATAGCATTTTCTAGACTCCTCAGTGACTACTTCTCTACCCAAGTGTACAGTGTGATAGCTTACTGCTTTTTAGTACATGTATCCACTTTATTTTTAAGGGAGTTTGACCCTGTCTCATTTGGGCAACCTGGTGCGCTGAAAAGCTCAGTCTTGGAACGGCACACTGCCAGCATTTGCTTTCTTTCAGAATGTCCTTGACTGGCATAAAATTAGCTTCAGACTGTCTTAACCAGGGCAGATAGTGAAATTCAGAGACTGGGACCCAAAGGATTATCCCATGTTCTTTCAAGGGTTTCCATCCAGGTCTATGAGTCTTGATTCCCATGCTTTATTCTGGTTTCAGGGATGTTCACTGATACTCTGGCTATGTATGCTGCTTGTTGTTCTGTGGTGTATCCGTGTCCACACTTGGAGTGTGTCCAGCCCATGTTGCATGGCCAAGTCAGGAGCAAAGCCAAGCTTTCCAAACAATAGCAAAAGAGAGTTACAGTCACTAAAAATAAAGTACTAAATGCAACCCCTGGTTTTAAAGAGCATTAACATGGAAAGGTCACTGTGGAAAACTTTTGTTTCAATAGAGAAGTCCCATTAATCCTTGTGGCGTTTATCCTGAGGGATATAACCTAGAATGTTGGATTGTCAGACATCTAACACATGCCTCGCGCTTGACACATGAGCAGGAGTGACAGCAGGCAGACGTCCCACTGCCCTGACACACGCTCTTCCTACGGGGGGGCCTGGGAAGATGATTTATTGACAGGGCTGGATTAGAGGCTGCAGATGAAGTGCTACAGCATGCTGCATGTGGCTTGCTCAAGCACTTGTGGAAGGAGCTTGGCTGGGGATGAAGACCAACACATTCTCCTGATACAGAGGGGTCATGGGAGAAACTTAAGGCAAGGGAGTTCAACAGCACACTTGCATTTCCATCAGTGTAAAGGTCTGACAGGCAGACTAATAAATGAGCAGGAGCATTTCTGTGGGACATAATGCAGCAGCCCCAATCTTGGGGAATAAAATCCCATTGTTTCCCACTTACAGCACGTGGAGCAGCTCCCTGCTGCAGTAACTCAAGGCTCCCTCTGCACACAGGTCACTTTTCAGGGGGGGCTTAGCAGCTGGCTTATCCCACTGTGTGGGCCACTTGTAAACACTTGGAAAAGCACCCATCCGCAAACCACTGATGAGCAAGGGGGCAGCAGGAAACCAGAGTGGTTGTGCAGGTTTCTGCGCCCAGTGCTTTCAGAAGGGATGTTGCGGTTATATTTAAAACAACTGTCAGTCCCTGCATTACTTCTCCTGCCCTCCCTCATATCTTGCTGTGTCAGGGTTTCAGCTCTTAATTCTGCAGGCAGAGGGTCTTTCTATTACAACACCCAGAAAGCGAGCGAAGACATACCTGTGGCAGAGTAGCTGGAAGCCCCTAGATGTCCTTCAGAAGCAGAGGGTCTGCTAGTGCTGTGGGCTGGCATGTGCGACCACCCTTAGACAGAAGGCTCTTGCCAGATAGCAATGGCCTTTTTTTGTACAGGAGGTGATTACCCACATGACTCATCTGGAGAGGGCATTGAGCACAGCTGACATGGGCATGTGCTGAGTGAGGATGGTGACAAGAAGCTGGGTCATTCCTGTCATCCGTGGGTTCACTAGTTCCTTTGCTCTGTGAGTGAGCCTGCCTGGTGTGTACGGCTGGGCAAAGGGCTTATGATCTCTGCTTCCAGGTTAACCCATTCCTCTAAGCCCATGGCTTATGTGTTTCAGTGAGACCCAGAAAGGCAGCCCGGGGCAAGCAGAGCACAGCCATGTACTCCTCGAGGCAGGGAAGGCACCAAAGGAAGAAGCAGTCTCTGCACCCTGCCAGGGGACCCCGGCAGCGGGCTGCACCTGTCAACGGCGCAGACATTGATGAGCTGGTAAGAGCCAAATTGCTCCCCGGGGGCTGCTCACATCATGAGTTATAAACGAAACAGGTGTCACACTTCCTCCCCTCCCCTTCCCAAAGAAATATCCTGAATTGTATTGTGAAACCCATGCTGGGTTGGGCGTGGGTTAACAAAGGAGGCATATCCTTAAGGGCCAGTGCAAACGGAGCAGAGGTATGCCAGGCATCTTTCCCCAGCCTCTTTCACACGTTGTCCCCCTTGATTAGCAGGCAGCCTGCATCTTGTTAAAGGGTTTTAAATAGTATCCATATGTCTCTGCAGAGAGGTGGGGGAACTGAGGGGGTCCTGGATGGTCACAGAATGCCAGCAATGTAGGACCCTCACTCCCCAGCCTTGGCCATTTTCTGACAGTTGCTGTCTGTATGGTCACTCCCCAACCTCCAGGACATAATTCAGCTGGCTTAGGTTTCACTTGACATTTAAAGAATAAAACCTCCTGCTCCTGAACAGAGCAATCTCGTGCGTGTATGCTAGGTGGGGTGGAGCTGCAGTGTGCTGTGCTGTTTGTCCTGAGGAGGGATACACCACAGGGGATACATGAGGATACTCTTAGCCCCATGGGCCAGGTCACAAGCTTCTGCTAGGTCTGCCATCTGTCTGCTGAGTAGCACCAGTAGTACTGCAGATGTATCCTGTCACTCTTCTCGAGTGGTCTTGGATAGTGGTCTTTGGGCTCACGGCTTCTTGTGCTGGGTGTGGGCGGACTGGTTGATGGATCTGCAGTGTCCTTTTAGCTGGTCTGTATTACAGATTGGAGGGCAACCAAACCAGCAAGCCCAGCATGGGCTGCCACAGCCTGCTTAAAGGGATATTCAAGTGGGAAAAATATTACTGGAACAGCTGGGTCAGGAGCTCTGACAAAACACTGACTAGGGCTCTTTCACTTACTGTTTGTCCTGGGAAGAGAACAAAGCTGGATCAGGAATGGCTCCCTGTGTTGTGGAGCCTTCCTATCATCTGATGTACCCTAAGCAGAACTATGCCTCGTGAGCTGTACGGTCAGAGCCGAGGAGATGCCTCTGTGCTGGTGGCTGACCTACAGATCTGCAGGCAAATGGCTGACCTTGCGTTCTGCTTGTGTACAGGACAGCAGTGCTCAAGGTATCAGCTGCTCTGGTATTTAAAATGGCAGAGTAGGCTCTGCAATAGGCCTGTCAGTACAGCAGCACAAGTGCTGTCCCCCTCTGCCTCTCTCATGCTATCCGCCAGGGCTGAGAGGGGATTTACATTCTCTGTTTGCTGTCCATATTCTTTGGCTGCTTGCTTTGACCATGTTGTCTTGGAAGGTATCTTGAAAAAGCTTGCTGCCCCCAGAGAAAAGATAGGCTGCTTGTGAGCTATTCCCATCAGAGCTTCTGGATGGGGCTCCCATTCTGTAACTCAAGCTGCCACTACGTGTCTTGGCTGTTACCATCAAAGGTCCCACAGCAGAGCAGTTTGCCTCTTGATTATTGTGGAAGATGGCTACATTTGAAAGACCTGATTTTTTTTCTGCAGCAGTACTGCATATCCCCACCCTGTGAGGCACTGGCTTGTAAGCAAGAGGATTGAAGAGAAAAGTTCTGCTGAGAACCAGCTTCTTTGCCCTAGAAACTGTTTGCTGAACGCTAAAGCCTGTGGTGGTTCCCCTCCTTTTAACAGCATCCCTCCTTTGTGTGGGCAGGTCCTTCAAACAAAGAAGACGGCACGTCGCCAAAGCCTTGAGTTGCAGAAGTGTGAGGAAATCCTCAGCAAGCTGATCAAGTACCGCTTCAGCTGGCCCTTCAGGTGAGGGCAGGTGGCCTCCTCCTCTGTGTGCGCAGGACTGTACCTGGGCTGTGTGTAGGTGTGGGATGGCCATGCTGCAGTCCTGCTGGATCCACTTGCTGGTTGTGAGACCTGGGTTTCAAAAGCAAGTTACAGATGGGAGTGAATCTGCTCCGGTGGAAAGCACCATGCTCTCAGTCCTCTGCTGGACTGAAGACCTGGGGCCCTTCTGAGGTAGTATAACAGAGGGTGGTAGGCCATGGGCCAAAGAGGGGAGGATGGGATCCGTGCTTTCTGCAGCCCCTAGGATTTTGCAGGTGCTCTGTAGACGGCATGACTGAGACAACATAGCCACACCTGCCGTGTACCAGTCCCTGTGCCTGGGCCAGTTCTCCGGGCAGAAGGATGAGTTGCTGTCCTTCCTGTCATCAGCACTGTGGCCAGCACAGGGCTAACATGTCTGTAGCGCTGTTGAGGTACTTGGGTTTGCTATGGCACTGCAGGGGGTGCATGTTGGGGCTGCTGCTCAGAAAGGGGGTGGGGTGGTTCACACCTCCACAGCTCTGCACTGCGCAGTGCCAGGGCCCATCATTTTCCTCCTATCTTTGTGGCTCTTCATTCGTCAGGGAGCCAGTGACCACAGAAGAAGCTGAAGATTACTTTGAGGTCATCAGCAACCCTATGGACTTCCAGACTATGCAGAGCAAGTGCTCTTGCGGCAATTACCGCTCAGTGCAGGAGTTCCTCTCTGACATCAAACAGGTGTTCTCCAATGCTGAGCGCTACAACCAGAATGGGAGTCACGTACTGTCCTGCCTGGAGAAGACGGAACAATGTTTGATTGACATGGTGCACAAGCACCTGCCTGGCCACACGTATGCACGCAGGAAACGCAAGAAGCAATCTGCCAGGTGCCAGGGACTGGAGGAGCAGGAAGGGGACAGTGAGTCAGAGCCCCTTGAACATTCCCAGGGGCGGAAAAGGAAGAAATGAGGGATGGGAGGGACTAGGGGGAGAGCCAGAGCTGGAGCAGGCCTTCTGGTGCTGCTGGGCAGCAGGATGAGTTGTCTGGAGGGAGTTAAGGAAGCAGCAGGCACTTCTGTATTAATCCAGCCTTTCCTTTGGCCCGTCCTAACTTTAATTTTTTCTGCAATTTCCTCAAGTATTCGGTCATCCATTGAGTGAGCAGAGATGACCTAACTGCTTCCTGCAAAATACACAAAGCTCATACACGTCTGTCCTGCTAGGAGGGGAAGGTGGGAGGGCAAGGGGAAGGCCTGGCCAAAGCCTGACTAGGCAGGGGAGTGTGAAGCCTACTCCAGCTTGGGCACTGTTGGCTTCCTTGGAATGAGCCACTGCCTCCCCTCTGCGAGCAGCCAGCGCTGGAGCGTGGTGGAACCTCTGCCGTCTGCTGCCTGTGATGTGAAACCAAACTTGAGCTGGTGCAGGGGAGGGATCATATTGCTTCACGGATGGACTGGGTGTGATCAGGGCAATGGGCTGCTAGTTCTTGTATGTATATATTTATATGGTGTTAATTTTGAGCCCCCAGTGAAGGGCTGCATAGGGCGAGCAAGCACTTAGATTTATGGAGACACGGCTTTCACCAGCATCCTAATACAATTGGCTTCAAGGTGCTCTTGCTTTTTCTCCATCTCTCTTCTCGGGGAGTGATCTCTGGAGGTTGGGCTCCGAAGAGTTCTTCTGAGCTCTGCTCTCCACATGTACGTGGCAGAGAGTAGGCAGTTGGTTTCCCTGCTCACCTTGAACAGCACACAATCATGTAGCCTCTTGGATGAACCTAGTGCCAGAAGCATACTGGAGAGCATGGTTTTCTGCACACCATGTAGGGAGCCCCAGGGCAAGGGGAGCAGCAGAAACATGTTCTGTGTAACTTTTTAAATTAATTTTCTAGTTATTAAAAGTGGCTTGTTTCTAGCTGTGATCTTGTATAAAGAACACCTGTAAGATACCGTTGTCTTGCTTTGGCACATGTACAGTTTATATCAAATCGTGTTTGCTGTATATTTTCCCCCTCTGAAAACTCATTTTCCTATCAGTAGCTGGAGTTACACTGGGGGACTTGTTGGTGGGGGTCTCCCAGTCCCTCTCTAGCCATGCTCTCATCTCCTTTTGTAGTAACACCTTCCCTAGCTCACCTCCCTTGCAATCCCCCAGCACCGCAAGGACCATCCCGCACCGGCTGACTGGTGGGGAATCCCCATCCTGCTGGGAGGCTGCTCTGCCGCGGCCCCAGCAGTGGGTTCTGCCACTCGAGATACTGACTTTTCTCTAAGAAAAGAGTATTCTTTAATCACCTCTCCCCCTCTATCATGACAGGTTTTGATCATACAATCAGGGCTTGAACTTTTTGTTATAGAATTCGTCGGCTTGGAACAAACTAGCCACAGGGCTGTTCGATAGTGGTTTTGTAACACAGAAAAACAAAAGCAGATGTTGCAGCTCCTGTGATTTGAGAATAAAAGGATCCTCAATTTAAAAATTGCAGCCTAGTTTTGTGAACTCTTTTTTTTTTTTTTTCCTTTTTTTAACAGGTATTTGTTTCAGTTCTGGACTGTTGATGGCTGCAGAGACTAGACAGGTTTCCAGCCACTTCCCTCTTTCCCCCTCCCCAGCCTCAGCTCCCTGCCCCACAGAATAGCACTGACACTTGTATTCCGCACGTCCCCTTCAGAGGCTATGTTTTGTCCTGTTAATAGAGAACATTTTCTGCAGGTCCTACACAGTGAAACCTTTGAAACTGTACGTTTTTTAAAAATAAATGTCATTTGTGGGGGGAGGGGGTTTCTGCAAAGGGCTGTACTTGTAATAAATTGGAAAATTAAAAAAAATAAACATTATGTACTTGTGTTTGTAAAATTGGCTTGCAGCAAGTCCTTTGTGGGTGCCCTCTATGCAGGACTGTCTGAGATGTCTCATCTCCTGCAGAGCTATGCCTTTTCCAGAGCCTGCATCGGAAGTGATACAGCTGCCTTACTTCTGGAGGGGAAAAAGGAGCCACAGAGAAAAGGATCAAAGGAGCACTGAGTCTGGGTCAGGTGAGTTTATAACTCTGGAGAACCGTCCTCTATGTGAAGCTCTGCTCAAGTTTGACTATACCAGCCCCTGGGCCATGCCTTTCTGGTCCGGGTAGTGTGGCCTGCTTGGACAGCTGCTGTAACTGTCTGTGGCAGGGCTGCCTTCTCACAATGCCTTTCCTAACCTTTGCTGGGCAGAAGATAACCTGCTTGCATGGAGGTGTGTGCTTTGAGCTGGCCCCATTGATTGTCTTCCCCAAATGCAAGGGAGAGGGGCTGTGCTCTTCCTGCTCCTCGACAGTGTAAGGTTATGGATGAGGGAACAGTCCTTGAGCTGGCCACTCCTTTTGGTCCCTTCTCTCCCTGTGGACTGCTAGTGTGACACTTGTCCAGCAACAGGATGCAGGGCTCTCGACTGTAGGATGGCACTGTGGGTTGCTTTACTGAAGGGAATACAAGGGAGTGATGAGGGGAGCTGAAATGACTTTGCTCTCCCACTTTGCTGTTGTGTGGCTGGGTGCCCATCAGAGCTTCCTCCCTAGTTCTGTTAATGTGCATTTTGCAACCACAGCCTTGTCTGCTGCAGTTCAGAGATCGGCAAGGACTGTTTCTGCTGCATATCTGAAAAGCATGACTCCAAAACAGTGATCAGGTCTCTTTAACACTGTGACTGGGACACTCTGTGCTCTACTGAGCTTCAGAGGCAGGCCAAGAAGTGACCAATTGATGCTGATATACAACCAGTCAGCTATAAAATGAAGGTGTTGGCTAAAGTTTGCACTTCTACCAGTGCCGCAAGGCCAGGAGCGTGATGCCGTCTGGGGCGTTGCCATCATCCTGGTTGCTCAGGAGCTGAGCTGTTAGTGCTTAGGAGCTGACCTGAGCCAAGTGTTGTCCAGCTCTGTTGGGCAGAGCAGGGCTTAGGAACCCCCTCATGGGTTGTGGGCTGAAAGGTTACTGGCTATGGATAAATGCTGCTTTCCTCAGAGAAGCCTCGTGCTACAAGTGAAGATTTTGCGTGCTGGATGTGCAACAAGACCTGGGTGAACCAGAGCGTGACTCAAGCTGGGATGGTTCCAGGCCTCAGCATGGAGACCTCACACCAGCATCTGCTGCAAGACCTTTTCTGAGACTTGCTTTTTATAGCAGTCCCTGCATGGCATTAGTGTCCTATAAATAACTGTCCCCACTCCTCGCTGGTGGGCAGCTGTGGCACCCGCTGGTGCTGTGGGCTGGTGGGTGACAGCGGGGCACAGCTGTGCCCACCATCGTGCTGGGGCTGACCCATGACAACTGGGACCACCTGCGTCTTCTGCGTCTTCAGGGAGCGGCTGGCAAGGAGCCTCTGTCTGGGTCCCCTCTTGGCTTCCCCACGGCTTAATGATTAATATTAAGCCATTAGTGGTCCAGGTGATGGGATTTTCTACCATCTTCCCAGAGCATAGTGAATTTCTTTCTGCTGCTGAAGGGACTCAGGACCTTCCTGCTTTGCAGGGTGGGTGGGATAATGTCTGCAGCTCTGTGAGTGCTGGGGAGCAGGAGGTTGGGCCAGGACCCCAGGGTGGCCCAAGCAGCTGCAGCCTTCACTCCTGCCCCTGTGCCCTGGGCAGTGGTGACAGGCACCTGTGGCGGTGCTGACCAAGCAGGAGGGCTGCCCCTGTGGGCATGGGGCAGCGCTGAGCCCTGCTTGGCCTGGTCTCGCTTTAAAACCCAGCTTCAGCATCAGCCTGAATCCTGCCAGGTCTGGGTGCTCAGCGCAGCCAAGCCCCAGGGGTGGTTGTGGTTTGGCTGTGTTTGGGGCTGCTCTGAGTAGGATGGAGGGAAGATGGCATGCAGGGTCTGGGATGAGCTCAGGGGGATGTGGGTGCATGGGGCACAGCTGATTCTCCCTAGCACACCCTGGGATTGGGGCGCTGCAGAGGAGCAGTGATGCTGAAGTGGTCTGTGGTGCAGCATTGAAAGCTGCTGTGGCAAAGGGCCAGGCGAGGTCCACAGCAGAGGGCAGCTCTAGCTTGGGTCAGCTCTGTAGCGCCAGCCGTGCTGAGCTCCTGGGGCCTGTGGCGGAGCCGGCCGGGCTGTCGGGCCTGATAGCGCGGTGGTTGGGCGCCGGTAGCCCCACCGCTGCGCGATAGCTGGGGCCTGGCGGGACGTGCTTATCTGGGCGAGAGCTTGAGAGGCAGCGAGCTACTTGGCAAGTTCCAGGGGGCTCAAGGGCAGGCTGTCCCCACTGGACTCTATGAGCCACCCGCGGAGCTGGGACAACTGGCTGTGACACACATGGTCATGGCCTCCCCCCGGCCCCCGCTGCCGTGCTGTGTGCCTGTGCTCAGGCTGACGGTGCACCGAGCCAGCTTGGGGCTCAGCACCACAGGGCTCCCTGCACCCCGGGGGCCTGCCAGGGCCCTTGGTAGCAGGGTGGCTGGTGCATGGGGTGCACTCTGGCCCAGGCATGTGGTACTGGGTGAGCAGCCACCTCTTGCCCCCTGCCCAGCACTCCGGCAGCCGGCTCCCTGCGCTGGACCTTGGAGCCTGTCCTGGAGCCAATATTGACTCTCCTGCCCCAGGTCACGGCCCTTTTATCTGCCCAAACAGACCCTCTGTAGCAGGCCAGTGCCCCCGGGAGGCTGCAACCCCCACCCCCCCGCAGCAAGGGCACCACATAGGTGTCCCTGCCCTAGCACCACAGTGACCAGCCTGGGGACCAGGCTGGGTGCCCACCTGCCTGCTCAGCACCTGCTGGGCCCTGGCATCACCAGCCTCGCAGCACCCACTGCTGGGTACTGAGGGACACCTGGGTGCCACAGGGCCCCTGTGCAGGGGCTGCATGCCAGCACATGCCCATCAGCATCCCCTCCCTGCCATCGCACCTCCAGCTCCGCTCCCGTGGAGCTGCCGGCAGTGCCAGCTCCCAGGGGAGGCGGACAGTTTCTCAGCTCAGTTGTGCAACTTGCCCGACATCCGGGGGCAGCAGGGGGTGGATTAAAGGTGCTTTACTCCATCGAGCATGCCAGAGACTCTGGCACACAAATCCTCGCTCAGCTCTGCAGCTGCAGCAGGCGAGGGGCTGTCTAACCCATCCCTGCTGCAGCACTGGGGCTGGCTGCTCACAACTGGCCCTCAGCCGCAGGCCCCTGCCGTTGCCCCTCCAACCTTGGCCAAGCGAAGGGTGCAGCTCCCTCAGCCAAGCCCTGTCCAGCTCCTTCAGCCCTGTAGCAGCAGTCTGCAGGGCTTGCGGGGTGGCAGCCAGCAGGACAGACAGACCAGGACAGCCTGGGCCCAGCATTGGCCCCTGCCTCTGCACCCTTGGGTGCTCAGCAGGGATGAGGAAGCCTCCAGGTGGCCACCAGTGACTGGGTTAAGAGTACATGGACCAGTCAGATGCTAAATGCAGGTGCCAGCCTGGCCCTGCCATCAGAGAGCTGGGGCTGGCAGCGGGTGGCCCTGCATGGAGGGGCCGCAGGGAGGGGACACAGCTGCCCACCACAAGCAGCCCCCTCCCCGAGCCTGCAGCTCCTGTCAGGGCTCTGATCCACGAGGTTTTTGTCAGGGCTGGTGCCAGCCTGGGTGTGCTAAGGAGGCTCCCTCACAGACTTGTTGCTCTCGAAAGTGGGACAGGGAGGCCCCAGTGCTGGCTAGTTAACGAGCAATTAGAGGACAGACAGGCCTGAGCATCACCAGGGGGTCCGGGCTGCCTGCATCCCTGCCCACAGCCCCTTGCCTGCCACAGGGCCGGGCCCAGCTCTCCCCACTGGCACTGGGCACACACCAGACGCATCCTGGCCCAGCCGGCCCGGAGCAGTGCTGCACCCTGCAGCAACGAGCCTTGCCCCAGCTCCCTCACATAAACCTGGGGCAGTGGCCCCCATGCCCAAGTCCCTGGCAGAGCCGCCCTGTGGGGCCACAGGCAGACAGCAGCCCCGGAGCCGGGCCCGGCTGTGCTCACCCTCCACCCCTGGCCAGCCCACCCTGCCCACGGCATGGACAGCCCCAGCTCCCCCACCCCCCTCGCCCCGGCAAGCAGCTCTGGCAAGCACCAGCTGAGGCTTGAGTTTCCCTCCGGACAATGGGGAAGGCGAGATGGGATGTAACCGGAGCAGGGGATAAATAAAGCTGCCCAGAAGTTTCCATTACCCACACCTCGGGCTTCTGTTTGGCACATCAAAGCCGAGCCCAGGGTCCTGCAGCTCCCAGCCTGGCACCCCAGCTCCTGGTCAGCCGTGCTGCCCAGGCACCGCACTGCCCTGGGGGTCCCACTCGCACCCCGAGCCTCTCTGCCTGGCACAGAGGCCCCAGCAGCTCGTGGTACCAACACAAATCACCGAGTGTGGAGTTGAAAAGATTATTCAGGGTGATGCACATGAGAAACCTGTGGTGGAAGGCAGCAGGCGCCAAGCCCAGCCCTGGGGAAGCTACGGCGCCGAGCAGTGCCGAGCCAGCTGGAGGGAGCCCCGTGCTCCCAGGCACTGTGCTCCGCAGTGCCCCGTGCCAAGGGAAACCATGCTGGCATGCCAGGCATGGGGCGCAGGGAGCCCCCAGATAACTGCCCCAGCCCCAGCAGCAGGGATGCTGGAGGAGGAGGGTACAGTGTGGCCGGTCCCGACCCCGGTAGAGGGAATGCTCCTTGTCTCTCCCGCAGGCTGGGAAGAGCCAGGTGGGCGCGCACACGTCACGCTGCCCGTCCCGGGGACCATGGCCCCTGGCCTGCTGCCTTGACTCCCTCTGAGCCTGGGGGCTCCCGTGCAGCTGTTCTCAACCCCCTTGAATTCCTCCCAACAGCACAAGGCTTGGTTTGAAATAACACATCCAGGGTTTATTGTTTTTTTTCCATTCCTTGCAGCTAATGATTAAAAAAAAAATCTAAAATAAATTACAGAATTAAATAAACACGAACTGGATTATTCCTGTTCCTGCCCTGGCCCCTGCTGCCCCCCGCTGCCCCCCCAAAGAAAGCGTTAGAACAGTCACTGGATTTGGCAACAGCAACAACAACAAAACAATCTCTAGGAAAAAGCAGCTACTTGTCAGGGTCGAGCGGTGCCGGGGGAGCTCCCTTCGGGTCCCACGGACCTCGTCACCCCCAAACCAGTGTGCATTCACCCTCCTGCCACTCCGCCTCTGCCCTCGCCCCTTCCCCACACCCAGCAGCGCCCTGCTCCGGAGTGGAGTCCCAGGAGGCTCTGCCGCACTCCCCCATCCCTTACCCGTGACACTCGCTCTCCCAGTGCGCCGTCCCCAGGGAGAGGCAGGCCCCGCTCTAGACGTGCGTTGGGTTGTCCAGATAAGGGTCCGTTTTGGTCATATGCAGCATGACCGTTGGGGCTTTGTAGTGGCAGTGCACCCCACTGCAGCTGACCCCACTGCAGGGCTTGCCCCTAGTCCTCATGCCCAGCTTCCTGTTGCACAGACTCTGCCAGGTCTGCAGCGTCTTGGAGCTCCATACCCACACCCCACTGGTGATGCCCACCACCAGCGACATGAAAATCTTTAGCATAAAGACAGCCACGGTGGGCACCGAGGCCTCCAGGGAGCAGTTGGCCATGCGCCGGCCAGGAAGAGGCACGCAGCCATGCTCCAGGGCCCTGAGGTTCCAGTAATCCATGTTCAGCCGCTCGTAGAAGTAGCAGACGATGACGCAGGTGGCCGGGACGGTGTAGAGGATAGAGAAGACGCCAATCTTCACCATCAGCTTCTCCAGCTTCTCTGTGTTGGTACCACCCGTCTTCATGATCTTCCGGATATGGAAGAGGGCAACAAAGCCCGTAAGGATGAAGGAGGTGCCGATGACTAAGTAGCAGGAGAGCGGGATGAGGACGAAGCCGGTCAGGGCGCTGACGTCCATGCTCCCGACGTAGCACAGCCCCGTCAGCTCGTCCCCTGCCACCTTCCGCATGGTGAGGATGACAATGGTCTTCATGGCTGGGATGCCCCATGCAGCCATGTGGAAGTAGCTGCTGTGGGCTTCGATGGCCTCATGTCCCCACTTCTTGCCGGCAGCCAGGAACCAGGTGAGGGTGAGGATGACCCACCAGAGTGAGCTGGCCATGCCAAAGTAGTAGAGGATGAGGAAGACGATGGTGCAGCCCGTGCTCTCTAACCCCTCCTGGATGATGTAGAGCTCCCCGTTCTCCCGGTCGCAGGCGATGTTCTCGGCCCCTGCCACCGAGCGGATGATGAAGGCCACCGAGTAGACGTTGTAGCACATGGAGAGGAAGATGATGGGTCTCTCTGGGTACTGGAAGCGGTGTGGGTCAAGCAGGAAGGTGAGCACGGTGAAGGCGGTGGAGACGAAGCAGAGGGTGGACCAGACGGCCATCCAGATGAAGGCAAAGTCCTTGTCCTCCCGGGACCAGTAGACGTCCACCCCAGGGGAGCACCTGGGCGCGCAGGAGAGGCTCTTCTCCACGTACTGGAACTTCTCAGGGTTGCCACAGGCCCCCAGCCCGTCAAGACCCCGGCCCTCGGCAGCTCCCGGCGGCCAGGGCCGGGGCGCCACGGGCAGCATGCCCTGGCCCTTGTGGGGCTCGGCAGCCGAGGCATTCTCAGGGGCCTCCATGCAGAGGGCGTTGGGGTCATTCTTGGTGGGCAGCTTGCCGCAGTCGAGCGACTCAGGCCAGCCAAAGTTGAACTGCTCCATGATGGGGACACACTTGTGGCGGGCCTGCTCGCACATGGGGCGGCAGGCGGGGATGCTGGCACTCACCTGGTCGGTGCACATGGGCGCGTAGAGGGAGCAGAGGAAGAAGCGCAGGTGGACGTGGCAGCCGTACTCCACCAGCGGGGCGAACTCGTGCAGCTTCAGGGCGGCCTCGCGCTGGCTCTCGTGGCCCAGCAGGTTGGGCATGCGGGTCAGGTTGTACCCGATGCCGCGGCACATGGGGATGTCCACGGGCTGGCACCGCGCCGCCCGGCCCCGCGCCGCCTCCAGCGCGCCCAGCTCCAGCCCGCGGCCGGCG